>WSXT02155057.1:0-10185 GCA_011762715.2 Neuroterus valhalla | reverse complement strand
CCCTCCCCACAACTCAATCCTAGATCCGTCGCTGGAATCAGATGTAATTCTTCAGTAATCATCCGCCTTTTTCATTCTGCCATTTTGTTCTTTGAAAAATTCAATATAAAATTCTAAATCAGCGACCTTCAAAACCCCCTTGTACTATTTTTAGAGTAAATCGGATGGAATTTCTCAATATTTGTCTGCCATTTTGAATCCGCCATTTTGTTTTCAACAAACTCAATATCCAATTCTTGATCAACGACTTCGAATACCCTCATATGTCAAGTTTAAGATAAATCGGATGATATTTCCGACTTTTGACCAGCTTTTCGAGATTTTCAACCACTGTGGACCGGTTCAAATTTCAACGACTCCTGCTTACTACTAATTATTTGAAGAGATATATGACACCTTTTAAAATTTTCACGAGCCTGGTTTACGACATAAAGATTCTACGAGAATGCAACTTGTTGCATTTCGGAAAATTTCCAACAAATTTTTACACATTTGATACATTATTGTTATTAGCTTTACAACGAAGTTTGAATCGCAAAAATCGGTCTACTTTTGCCATTTTTGATATTTCGTTATCGTTTTGTAATATAAGTAAAAATGGTCCGACTTTTGCGATTCAAGTTTTTTTGTACTCATAATTATAAATGATTTTTGAAGATAAAAAATTGTGCAAAAATTGCCTTGTAAATGTGACATAAAAGAGTAGCACCAACGATCCTAATCTCGGTCTCATTGGGGTCTAGAGACTCAAGAGAGGGATATATGACACACGTTGACATTTTTACGAGCATCCTTCACGACCTATTGATTTTACGGAAATGAAACTTTTGGCATTTCGCAAAATTTTCAACAAATTTTCACACATTTGATACCTTCTTGTCAATAGGTTTACAACAAAGTTTGAATCTGAAAAATCGGGCTACTTTTGCGTTTCTTGCTATTTTTCATTATCGTTTTGTGATAGAAGTAAAACATAGTATAACGTTGAATATAAAAAAAAAAGTGAACGTGTCCAAGTAACACGCGTAAGGAACAAAGTTCCTTCCGTTGCTTAACAAATACTCCTCCCCGACCTCGAGACCTGAATTCGGATATCCCCTCCGATATAATTGAAATTTAATCTAAAAAAAAAACGTTGAAAAAATGGTCGGTACCTGTATATTTATTTAACCGGTACCGATAGTATTTTTTTATCAGACTCTATGGGTTGATAATCTTTGAAAATGTCGCACATGAATTTTTTTTTGAAACAATGAAATTGAGGTTATGGTTATCGAAATGACCGGGATTCATCTAGGCCCATTAATGAGTGAAATTTAAATGGATTCTTTAAAAAATGTTAATCATTGTTTTTTGGCCCATAATACTATAAATATAGAACCTTTGATTTTCCTCTTGAGCAACGATTACCTGTTGTTCTGAAAAGTTGCAAGAATATTGCACAATGGCAGATACAGAGAGTGTGCAGAGATAGGAAAATAGTTTGAGAGTAAACATATATCTCATTCTGTTTGTTTTTCTTTACGAGCAGACATCCATCCTGCTTTTTATCACCATTCAGTCTTCTGACTTTGATAACTCATGATTCATGTTGCACTTATACAGCAATTAAAACGTCTAATTCATCCAACTTCACATCTACAGACGGCATGATAAGGCCTTCAAGAACGCGTAAAATGCACAAGTTCTTCATTTCCGTTAGGCGATAAAGCACTTTATAAATAGAAAGTATCTACTATCGTAAAAACGTCAATTTCTTTCCTCAGCATCATTAACATCGCATATTAACTGGCAGATTATGCACCTCAACCACGCGTTCAAGCAGAAAAAGATTTTTTAGATTCATGAAACCTTTTCAAATTCCTTGCATTATTCAATTAATTGCTTTTAAATTAACCTTTGAATAAGTAATATGGATGAGACTGCATCTAGAAGTTGAGAGCACAGTTGAAAAAAAACAGTTGAATATTATATCGTAAGAGTATTTTTAGAGCAAGCGCTCTTTTACAAAATTTACGGTTTAATGACATCGTAAAAAGTTTATGATTTCTCAAAGTGCACTTTTATGGACACTTCCGTTGCATCGGTTGTTTGTACTTGCATAAAAGAGACAAGCATAAAAGAGGTAATTAAAGGGAATGGTTCAAGTAGAGTTTGAAATAGAGGTCTCGTACTACTTTCTCATGTTTATTTATACATTTTTTTACCTGCTTCCTTTTTTTCTATTCCGTAGGGAATGATAATTTCAAAAGCCACCTTTAAATCCACTTTATAGATAAAATTTTCATATAAGATTGATAGTTTTTATTTCAGTTCGCTGCTCTTCATCTTATACTCGAAATTTAAGTAGAAAGAAACAACTCTGTACATTAGGTTTCAATTGAAGTATTATAGGGACGGAATTTCTCATTGAGTCATTCACTGTCATCTACAGAATTAATTAAATAATTAATTTTGAACGTTTGAGAAAGGAAATCGTTTCATCCTTTAGGCTACAAATTAGAATATTCTTTATGTATATATGATAGGTAAACATTGATTTTTCAATCTTTTAAATTTATTTTAGATTGTTTACTATTCAATACAATGTTCCATAGCATTATTCGTAAGTAGCAGCATTAAAAAGATTTTATCATTCAGCCTTTCAAACACTTGCTTGCTATGTTTCAATTTGAAAATTTGAAAATGTTTTTATGTCATGACGATGAGAATTTTATCCACTGACAGATTATCAGTTCTCAAACAAAATATTTGCTTCGACTATTCTCTAACGGGTTTTTTTGATTCTGTAAACTCTTGTCTTGAAAACTGTGTAGTGATTAATTATGTTTTGAAAAAACATCAAAAAAAACTTCATCGAAAATATTTTTAGGTCTATTTATCAGGAGTTTCATTTGGTATGATCTATAGAAATAACAGGTTAGGCTTGGGCATCAAAGTAATTGTTTGCTTTCAGGTTGCACGTATAAAATGTAAGTACTGACAATTATACATTCCTTTAAGAAAGAAACAAGTTCATGCCTTCCATTAACGTAACAAAATAACATTATTCGTAGCATTTTCGTCGATGATATTTGTGAAAGTTTTGGATTAGAAGAAAAGTTTAACTTGTTGAAAAGTATAAAATGTAGGATAATCGGCTAATATAATTTATTTTATGGCACTGCTCTCTTGAGAATGAATGTTCTGGCTTAGAAAAAGTGTGTGATTTTTACGATAATAGATAAATCAGAATAAAAATCTGTAAGTTCTAAAAAATCAGTAATGTGTGCTGACAAAATGTTCTTCAAACAGATGAATCTCTGATTTTTTGACCAAATAAATAAGACACTTGAAATTACTTATATGAGAATGAATGTGACCATTCATCCAGACTTATGTACCAAAAACAAGCTGTAACAAAAACAAGACTTTTAGACATTTAAATAGAAAAGAATTCCGGGGTTCAAATTTTTGAGAAAGAAAGTTTTCTTTTGGCGTCAATATGATGGTTTCACAGCCTTGCCCTTTAAAATGTGTACACTAAATTCGCCATCTTGAATTTTGTTTTTTTTGTTTTGGGTAACTCACGTAATTTTCATTTTACAACAATAGTGGTAGAAAACAAAATTGTGAAGAATTATATACCACACATTTTCATCAAAACAATTTTTCCGAATTAATAATATTTATTGCTGCTATCGAGCAAGAACTGCGCAAAATTATGACATGGGCGTAGTTTTCTCAATTTTTCGGCCCTTCGCATAAAAAATGAGTGTCATATTCAAATGGCGAAGTTGTAGAACATAAAATTTCCAATAACTTTTGTATCAAAAATTTTTTTACACGGCCCCTACTCATATTTTCTACAAAAATATTAGTAATAATTTTTTTCCTAATTAATATGAAAAGTATACTATTCGTTTATCAATGATTCGAATCAACCTGTGGGGATAGTTGGATCACTCTGAAAAGTTCACAGTTTTTTGGACAATTTAGAACGACAATAAGAGCAATTCGTAGCAATAATAATAATAGTTAATAATAATGATAATTAGCAATACCTATGATAATAATCTCTGAAAAAAATTAAATAAACAATAAAAAATATGATAATAACAATAAAAATAATAAAATGATAATCATAACATAATTAATAACACTTCCCGCAATATGCGTATATGAGCCATTTAGGATTTCTGCGCAAGCGTCGCTAAGATTAGTTTTCCCCTGTACCCAACGAATAGGAGTTTTACTTTAGAAATTAGTTAATATCCAAAGTTAACTACTGATCCACGTATCCCCACAAAAAATTATTCATTTTTCTTCAATTGCAAAACCTTAAAACTTTTGCACGGATCAAGCAGGTAGCACTTCTATAAAGGCCTGTAGAATAAATGTGACGTAAGATTTGACCGAATCTGCGTGGCGGCGTTGGCTTTATTTTAGGCCGATAATTATTCTATAGCATGAAGAAAATTCAAATTTGATTAATTTTCATAATTTAAACACGTTCTTAGCATATATTTATCTAGAAAAAATATTTGTTAATATTTTAAATATCCAATAAATTATTAGGTCCTAAGAAAAAGTGAAGAAATAATTATTTTTATGACTATATACGAATACGCTTCTCACAAAATACATTCAATAATTCTACAAAAATATCAGATTCATAGCATCGACATATGTAAATATCGTAAACTATAAAAATAATAGATTTCAATTGAATTTCTTTTTAGTTTCGACATTTTTAATGATTGATAAAATTAACAATTACTTCAACCATATTATGAAATTCTATATTTCTCTTCAAATTTCCACGACTTCTTATGCTTACTTATGATAGACATGTAAAAAATGAAGACATCTAAAAAAATTTATTATGTTATAAAAATATGTCAAATACTTATAACGATTTTTATTATAAATTAAAGGATTCATAGCATGAATAAATATTATAAAGTTGGGAAATTCAAAAGTTTATTTGTAAACAATATTTAGGCAGTTCTAAATTAGATATTATTAAGGTACAGACTCATTCATGTACTTCAATTATGTGGATACATAATTATATATTTGATTCGAATAATTATATATACATTGGCAAATTTTAAGAATGCAAGTTGTTGCAAGTTTTGCTCGCTTCTCCTCTTCCAAGTTTCCAACTGAAACGAAGGAGCTCCAACCAAAATAGTTAAATTTTCAGGCAGATAAATTAATTTTTACTCAAAGAGATAAATTGCGAACCAAACAAATGGGAATTTTAACTACAACTATGGAATTTGCAAGTCGAATAAGTTAAACTTTTCATTTAAAATTAGGAACAGAGGACTTCAAAATTTTTGAAAGTTCACGTTCCATATTGTGTTCTTATTCATTATCCAACTTGAGAAAAAATTTTACAGAGCAACGACTTTGCAGAAGGTTTTCCTTAAAACGGAAAAAATTAAAATACTTTCTCTCCTAAAGTATAGATAAACATTTATTTGAAATTTTTCAAAACCAGACTAAAAAACGTAACATTCTGCAAATAAAATGATAAGATCTCTGCAATTCATAAAGAAAACATTGAATTCCAAACGCAGGAAAATCGAATTTCTCCGTTTATGTACTTAAAAAAATTAACACTGTCGACACTTTTCCATGTATTTTACAAACTGTCAGCCTAAAAGTTGAGCCAGCGCCGCCACTCGGCTTCAGTCAACATTTCCGTCGAGTGTACTTTTTATGGATACAGGCACGACGAAAGAAAAACAATACACAAATACTGAAAAAGTGCCAAGTTACGAATTACCCGATTCCAATCGCAAAAATTTTCATCGTACATGACGACAACAAAAACGTTGCAAGTTTTTACTTCCTCAGGTAAAGTTAGGTTATAGGTAGGACTGCCAACCAATATCAATATTACGTAAAAACCTTGAGTGATTTCGAAAATTTCCCTAGTGATCCACCTAACCCCGTGATCCACCTATCCACACTCTCCCCTACCCGAGTTAAGTCTCAACCGTCATATATGGTCCGTATGAAAAATTGCTGATACGAAAGTTATTGGAAATCACATGTTCTACAACTTCGTCATTTAGATATGGCACTTAATTTTCATGCAAATGTCCGAAAAATTGTGAAAACCGCGCCAATGTCACAATTTTGCGCAGTTTTTGCTCGATATCGGCAATAAATATTATTATTTCAGAAAAATTGTTCAAATAAAAACAGTGGGAAATGCAACTTACAACTATAATAACAACAATAACAACTACTACTACTACTACTACTTCTACTACTACTACTTCTACTGCTACTGCTACACAAATTTAAGGGCAAGATTTTGAAACCTTCACTTTGACGCTAAAAGAAAACTTTCTACGTCAAAAAATCGGACTCCGAAATTTTTTCTATTTGCAGGCCTTTTTTGATCTCTATTGTCTCGACTAATTCTTAAATTTGAGATGGAACCAATTGTCACGATTTAGGGCTGAAAATTGTTCAGTTTTTGAAAGTTACAACGTTTTAATTGTAAAGCTCTCCAATGCAATTTTTATTGGCCGTAAATTATGGCAAGTAACATAAAAATTGAGACCTTTTCCACAATCTGATTACGAAATACTTGAAGCGTACTCATGTATTTCGAGAAGATTGAGTTTGGGTCATCGTGTGAAAATTTGAGTAAAGCGGTTGGAGATTCAACGAATTGAAAAGGAACCTTCCTCGTCGTTCGAATGAGATATGATGAGTGTCATGCTTTATAGCATGGAAGCCCGGCTATAATTAATGTTAATAGCCGTAATGGCAAATGTTAATGGCAAGTGCCGACTGACTAATCTTAATTTATGTGACACTAAAACCACTTCCATATATTCCCAAGTTAATGTACGCGATAAGATTACCAGATTAAGATATTATATGGCTGCGCCGACACAAACTGGTTGTTGTCTGGAATTTATCCCGAAGGTGTGTAACTGTAGATACTAACTGCTAATGTTTAATTAATTTCACGTATATACAACTTGACCATCTCCACACAGAGCGAGTCAGATTAATATTGCGCTTGAGTGTCATTAATTTTTACGTCGCGAGATAATTGGAGTACTGATCACAGCTTAACTGGCTTCCTGATTAACGGCCAGTTCTTATAGTTTCCACGCTTCTGCAATCTACGAGTACATAGAGTGCAGTGGGAACTCCCTTCTGACACGGCGACAGCGACGAGGAAGTAGAATAATTGCGGGGCAGGAGATTCTAAAGTAATTAGCCCACCGCACGTTCTGAAATAAATTACTCGCTACGTTAAGTACATACAGTAGTGGCGTGGCGTTGCGCGGCGCAGCGGTTGCGTGCCTCATAAAAGACAGGAAAAGAGGACATTTTCAGGCGAACTCTATGTTTTTCAAACCCACCGTAGACTCTGCAGCGGAAAGCCATAATGGAGGTTAAGAAAAACCTGTACTTAACGGAACGTAAAATGATGCTTTGACTTTGAAACGTGTTAATTATCCCAGCCAAGCGTCAGCAGGCGGCATAATTTGAAAAGGCTGCTGGAATAGTTTGCTGATTAAATCTAAATTTGAATTCTCCATTCCACGAGTTTATAATTGTTGCTCACTGAAATATCTGATAAGAACTTTCTCCTCACACTCTTCGTTATTCGTGATTTGCATTTTAATTAAGGAAATTCTCGCCAGTTGAGAAGAAAGTATGTAATCTGTATAGAATACAATATTTGAGCGTACACACGGAGAAAGATAGATAGTCAAACTTGGAGTGTCAAAATTTCGATTGTCAATTTGACCTCCTAGATAGTAACGAACATCATCCATAATTTTTTGTTCGCAACCAGATAGATCATAATTTTATAGTCTATTTGAGTATCTTCGGAGTGTAAAATTAGAAATCTAAGATTGTCAACCGTTGAAATATGCGCGCAAATTTAAATATCACTCTGGTTCAATCGTACTCAATCTAGGTTACATTATTTTATAATCTTTTCACTTTTTTGCTTCTAGGAAAAATGGCAGGCAAACAGTCGTCGACTTACACGTACATAAAAGGGATGTAATCCTGGAAATCCACTGATGAAATAATTAAAATATAAATAGGTAAGTTTAATCAAAATTAAGACTTCAAAATCAATAATTTTCTGTAACCTAAAAGGGGCACTAATTCGCATACCATTTCATCAGCCTAAAGGAGACATTCTTTTATTTACAACTTCTTTCGAAGCGGGATATTTTTATATTTTTACATAGTTGCCTGGTCAGGAGGCTTGCATATAATTGATAAGGATTAAAAAATGTATTTACCCTCAACACTGATTGATCCTTACGTCTCTTATATTACAGAGGGAACAAAAAAAAGCCAAGTGCTGTTTTTCTGTGTTTTTGACGTGGTTAAACATAACCTGCAAATGCCTAAAAAATGTAATTTTATATTGTATTTGTTTTTTAAAATTCTCTTGATTGTTTGATTTGGTCTATGCAAGCCTTCTACCAGGTCCAAGGGAGGAAATTCTGGTTTTCAATTTGAGAAGATATTTGTTTCCTACTTTTGAAATGTTACAATTTTTCAAACATTTCTGTTCAGTTGGAGAGAAAACTTTTGTTTGAAACATTTTTCTAATTGTAAGTGGGAATTTCGTTATTTTACTTTCGAATACGGTTATATTTCAGAGAATGACCTAGACGACGAATCTTTCCTTCTTTTAACTGACGTCGACATACGTAATTTTGTCCAGGATTAAATTTATCAAGAATTTTAAAGAATATCTGCAATTGGTGTGCTGCATTTTTTTATAATAAATACAAAATTAGAGGAGAGATTTGAAATTTGGCGCACCATTTGTTACAATCTATACTATTATATAAATCTAAAGACCTTTTTCTTTGTAACGGATAAACGTTAAAACTAATGAACCGAATTGGATGAAACTTTGGCGCAATATCAAGGACTATCCCTGGATTGCTATAGACTATTCAAATTATTTTCGTTCTTCCAAAAGCAACGAGAAAATATCAATTTGAGAAATCTTGGTAGACCGAGCCCACTGATGCCAATGCGCAAGCTCGAAGTATCTGCTTCAACGTGCTCTTGAAAGCGGCGCATGCGGTTTGACTGGGTTGCTCAGTTTCCATGTTGGTTTTGGACATCACTCGCATATTTAGAGATTCCTGTCGTAACCATCGATCCGATGTATTGATTATTATCTGCGTGAACCAGTATTCAACAGTTAATAGAGTGTTATAAGTGTCAGATTTCCAATTTTCGGAAAGTTTTCTATCGTTATTGAAGCTGCGATTTTAACTGGATCAGGAGCTGGAGAATCAACGCTGTTGGATTAGACTTACGTCTAGGATGTTTTTCTCACGGTCAATTACATCCATCGGATAAAAAAAAAATAAAAGCGTTATTTATCCTGAGGTTCTTTAAGATGATTATTATTAAAAAGTTTTGATTTATATACGTTTCTGAATAAATAAATATTTTCACATTCTCATCGAGAATGTATTATATTTGTGTTAATCCCCCCCCCCCCCGTTATTGTCAAATGTTTACGTTTTGAGACGCCTGAACCTGAAAAACAGGTTTTCACGAATGTGTCTATCTGTATGTCCGTCTGTGAACCCGAAAACTTTTGAAAAAACTAATTTTATAGATTGGCCTTTCATTCACTCTTTGAGTGTCAGAAACTAAAGGTCAAGTTCGAAAGACAGATATTTTGGATGAAAATTCAAAAAGTTGGAGCATTTTGAAAGTTTTTTAGACCGTTTTGTCAATCCTTGAAAATTGTAAGTATGGATTTCTGTAATAAGCAATAAGTGGATCAATTTTTCCTCATGATTTTTTTTTGATGAAAACAAAATTGTGAGAGTTATGGCCTTTTCAAAATTCAAAAATTTGAACAAAGATAAGAATTTTCAGCCGAACAATGCTAGATATAAAAAAAAGATAAAGGAAACAAATGTTTCATTTTAGAAGCCCTACAAGATGATAATACCAACTTTCTGAATCTTTTCAAAAAACCAAATTTTGGTCGCACAAAAAGAGTGAAAAGTAGAAAGCTTCATTTTTTGGTCTAACTATGCTTGACCAGAAAAATATCTTTCAATGTGTTATCAATCTTTCTTTTACACTGAGAAAACTGCTTTGCTTGACTAACAAAAATTTTGTTGGCTCAACAAAATAATTTTGTTGCTCTTCGTGCAA
>WSXT02155046.1:0-10185 GCA_011762715.2 Neuroterus valhalla | reverse complement strand
TTCATCAGGCACTTGACTTAGTCCGTGGCTGATGATAAAACACCGGGCAAAAAGACCCGAGAATAATTTTCGACGAATTAATATATGCTTTATTCGTTTTTTTTTTTTTATTCCTTACATTTCAAAATGGCTCGATTTATCATTTGAAGATTAGAAATACATAAGTGTAGAATGATATAATATGTATTTGAAGATATATGCAATTCTCTGAAATCAATTTCAATTTTCAAAATGTTATGACGAAATGAAATTGATAACTGCAGACTAATATTTTTGGAATAAATATATGGATATGTATTGCATTATTTATGACTTCTGCGGTATACTTTTGGGAAAGATAATTGAATTGTTAAAATTACTGACAATAATCTATGTGTTTGTAGTTTTCTGTTCGAACCATGAAGTTGATTTGCAGAGATTCTCTTTTTTCGTGTTAAAAACAAACTCGTTCGTTTTTATTAATCAAAGCTAAGACACGTGTATCACGCTCGCGCGCGCTTAATGTTTTTTTTTCGAAAAAACATAATTTCACTTGGTTTTTTAAAATTTGCTTCGGAGGAGATTGTATAAAAAGGTTCAAAGTTTATGTTTCCGAGCTGCAGCGTATAGAAAAGTTCTATTTTTCTACCTTTACATGGCTCTGAAAATCTGAAGAATCGCATTTTTTTCAGATTCAAATACGTTCTACTCGAAAACAACACATCCTACGAAATAAACACAAGATACCTTTTTCGTTGAGAATGGCTTAAAGAATATAGAAATACTTTTGCCGGATCACAAAAACTAATTTTGCGAATTCGTTTACAAAAAATTGTTTAACAATTTGTAGTCAAGTTGCGCGGTAGAAACATGATTTTTATCATTCTGTAGGATCTAATGAACGTAATTATGCAAGAATTCTGATTTTGAAATAAAAAGGGTTTAGGATTGAATACATTTGGAAAGAGGATAAATTCAAAATAACATAATATGAAAGTATAACATTACTAACTAAAAGCGTTCAAAATTGAAAAATAAGAATTATGAATTGGGAAAAAAGACAATATTAAAAGGAAATGAAATTGAATAATTTCAAGTTTACAGAGGAATATAAAAAAATGTGTGATGCAAAGCATTCAAAGTTCGATAATATGATGATGAACATATTCAAATTCTTCGAATTTTTAAATAAGTACACTGGAATTCAAAATTTTCTAAATTTGAAGACACCATATTAACTACGGTATCATGAAGATTCGAATAATTTCTATTCAAAAACTTTCAAAATTGGATGATTCGAGATTCAAGTTTAAGAAAAATTACAGTTTTGTGTTGCAGATATTTTAATAGAGTTAACTCTTGATTTTGAGATACTTACAATTGGATGACTCGAGATTGGAATTGGGCTAATAGGACGATCGTCAGTTAAAAGGATTTAAAATAATCCCCGAACTAAAGTGTTGAAAAGTAAATATTCGGAAATTGAAAGTGTTTTGAAAGGAACAATTTTAAATGAAATGTTCTCAGAATTGAAATAAATAAAAGTTATAAAATTTTTTTAATAATATAGAGTTAAGTGGTCAGTTTGTCGTGGGTTATGTGAAGACTCCCAAACCCGTAAAAGGTAGAGAGTATAAAAAAATGTTCCAAGTCATGAGTTAATTATTCATTTTCACCAAGTGGATAGTGTTCCGGACAGCTTTTGCCATAAAAAATCGAAATAATTGATCAGCATAAATCCTGAATAAGGCGAGTGAGAGTTGAGAAGTTTTGACCAGCCTGAAAGTAAGATTTTACAAATGCGCGGTAAAGCCAAAGCATGATCTCGCGGAAAAGCGGCACAAAGGGACTCGAGATAGCTACGCCTAAAACGGACTTAGGAAGGGAGGCCGCGAAAAGGGAAAATTTCACGACGCGTGCGTTCTTTCGAGTGGGAGCAGCGGAGCGAGTAGGACTACGGAAAAAGCGGGGAAGCAAAACGGGGTGAGTACCATATAAACTGTGTCAAAATTCATCGCGTAGGTTTTAAATTTAACAAAACTCGTTGCGATATCTGCGTCGACAGCAAGGGCCTGTCCGAGCTGTCCTGATTAGTCCTAAAGACAGGCCCAAGGACGAAACGCAAGACTCTAATTAATTTAACTCTTAAATAATTTCTTGCTCCACGAACTGTCGCGAACAGATAGTTTCAAGATAATAAGAATTAAAATAATATGATTTTCTGATCAAAAGTATTAAAAATTGAAAAATTTTAGATTGAAATTTGGAGAATAAGACTTTCGAATCAAACGAGTTTTAATGATTCCAAATTAATGAAGTGTTTGAATTTAAACAATCGTATAAATCGTTCGAAATTCGCGAATATCAACATAAGTGTCAAAATTATTTGAATTCTGAAATATGAGGTTTTAAATCATTTCTAACTAAAAACGTTTGAAATTAAAAAAGAGGCATATAGGTTTTTCCAATTTCAAAGTGGATAATTTTGAATTTTAAGCGCCTAAAATTGAATAATTTCAGGTTAAAATATTACACATCTAGGAAAACTTTAAATTGGAAGGATCGAATTCAAAAATATTCAAAGTTGAATAATTTTTTATTGAAATTTTTAGAATAGGATAATTTCAATAAGAATAAAGTAATTGAAATTCCATTATTCTCAAATAATTAATTAAAACTCTCTTGATTTGAAATCGAATGAGTTCGAAACGAAAAATTTCAAAATTGACTTGGGAACAGAAGAAATTCTGAATAATTTCAAATTCAAAACGTTGAGAATTTAATCATTCTGCTGTCCAACGGAAAAACCTAGTAAGTGAAATTCGCCATAGAGGTTATTTTTTCATGCAGATATGCCTGAAACTAGTCACTATGGAAATAACCACTCACTAGGTTCTTCCATGCGACAGCAGGAGTTCAGATACATGGTCCAGAATTTTGTTTTTGTTTTTTTTCAAATTAATAATGGAGAATTGAAAGCCTAATTTTTTCTCTAATTAAAATTTATAAGGGAATTGTAAATAGCAGTCATGTTCAATTGCTAGTTTAAAAGAATCCGGAGAAAAATAATGAATGACAGAAAGTAAGCTGTTAATCTGCAAATCGTCAATTGGGTCCAGCTGCCTCACCTTCGTGGGACCTTAATTAATTCTACTAATTAAATCAATTCATAAAACTTTTTTTTTAGTGCTAAATGAAGCAGTTCGGGGATTTGAGTGTATCGATAATTATTATGGAAATTAATCATGACTGTTCTTACGAGCATTCAAATTCTTATTTTCGCGATTTGAATTAGGAATGGAAACAGGCTTCATTAAAAACCAAATGGTTTTTAGGCTTATTGACAGAGAATCTATTGGAAAACTATATGCAACATCGATAAAAGATACGATTTTCCCTTGAGTTTTAAGGCTTTCCTACTGAGTTATGATTTCTAAATTCGAGAAAGTCGGCAACATACTTTGTGTACTTTTTTCAGTCGCTTACTGCAGCATTTGGTGAATGTGCGTTCGCGATGAAAAACACACGCGATACACGCACGGTGCTTTCTCGATAATAAGAAAATTACATAGCAATTGACGCGACGGCGCGGCGGGCGTGAGTCGCTCGGTGTACTCTATCGTTTCCATCTTCTTGCACCTAGTCCTTGCGAATAAAACGGAAGTATCCAATCAATGCGAAGTGATTCTATAATATTTGTATGATGACTCAGATACATGGACACGCCTTGAGCGACGATACTTTCCAGCTTTTCTCTTTTGCCTCCAGCTTCATTGTCTTGTCAGAAACCATTATGTTCCATACACTCTTTCATGCTCGCCGATAGTCAACAAATCTGAAGAAGAATTACCGATATGTCCTAGAGAAGACTTTCGTTTTCGAAATACACAATCACGATTTTCTTGCTGGTTTATGGATTGAGAAAAAATTACGCAATAAATAATATTGGCGCTTTGAGACATGATATACATGAATAATGCAGGGTGGTCACTCAAGACTTGAGAAATAATCTGGCAACAATTTTCCCCGATCAGTTGCATTTTGGAATTCAAGCCTTTCAACGTAAATAATTCATCTTTATTGACTGAATAGTCAACAATGTTATCTAAATATTTTTTCCACAACTCAAGAAAAATGATAGTATGTACAATAATAAATCCCATAAATTTATCAATCTGATCGAAATGACAAGCAAAACTTTTATTAGGATTTCGGGTTAATTTATTTGACCAGCAAATTGCGCATTAAAATTATACGATTCTTGAGATTAATATTGCCTGTCATGAATTTTCACGAGCTTTAGAATGTCAGTCGTTATGTCACGATTGAGTCAAGACCGTCTAAATATGCACCTTATTGCGTTTAAAGAAATTCCCCACATTTTATTAATGGAGGAACCATTCATTTTCACAGTAGAGTTTTTTTTATGTTCAAAATTGATTTTCTTAACTGAAAATTCAACAATATTGATTGAAGATTTATCATTTTAATTGTAAATCTTTGTCTAAACTTCAAAATCCAACCATTTTTGGTTCGATATTAATCTTCTTTGATTCAGAATTGTTACAATTGGTTGAAAACTCGTCTTTTTTTAATAAAAACGAAACAATTTGGTTGAAATTCTTTTCTCTCTAATAAAGAATGTCTGCTTACTGGAAATTCAACTTTTTTGTTCCAAATTTTTGTTTTTGGGTTAAATATCCAACAATTTGATCAAATTTTTTTCTGAATGAAAATCATTTTTCTTGCTAGTCCATATTTCGTTGAGAAATTGGAATTTTTTGGTTGGAAATGATACTATTTCACTGAAAACTACACTATTTTGTTGTAAATTTCACTCATTAGTTTGAAATTAAACTCGATGGTTAAAATTTCTCTTTTTTGGTTGAAGATTCATCATTTTGGTGGGACATTTACCTTTTCGGTTAAGAATATGAATTTTTCTGTTTGAAAATAACTGTTTTCGGTTGAAAAGTGTAGTTCTATATTTTGGGTTCAAAACTCATCTGTTCTGGATAAAAACTTCATTCTTTGATTATAAAATCCATTTGGTTTGGTATCCAGCTAATTTGTTAGAGGCATCCTTTTTGGTATATTATTCAACTGTTTTGGTTAAAAATGCAAATGATTTGTTGAAAATTCACCCAGTTTGCTAGAGAATTCAATTAGTTGGTTGAAAATTGAACTCATATGTTAAAATATGCCTTTTTTCGTTTAACAATCAATTTTTACAAATATTCAACAATTTTGTTGGAATGTCATCCTATTTTGTTGAAAAAGAAAAAATCTTGGATTCAAAATTAAAATGTTTTTCGACTGAAATATAAAAAATTACATATCTTGTTGAGAATTTTTCTCTTCTGCTTGAAAGTAGAAATGTTTCTTAAAAATCTGGACTTTTTTGAAGAAAATGTATCTTTTATAGATAGAAATTCAGACATTTGTTCCGAAATACATGAATTTTCTTCAAATTGACCTTTAGGTATAGAAAAGTAATCTTTTCGGATGAAAATTTTACTTTTTTGTTGAAAAATTCGAATGCTTTGCTGGAAATTTTTCTTCTTTGAATGAAAATTTATTCACTGCGTAAAATTTGAACTGACCGTCTAATATAGCTTTATATTCAATAAATTTATACTGTGCTAAAAATTCGTTCTATTTTTGGTTAAAAAATGTTATCTTGTTCAAGTGAGAATTCAACTATTTGGCTAAAATTCAAGTATTCTATTGAAAAATCTTATAGTATAACATCAATTGTCCTAATTGAAAATTCATGTTTTCAATCAGATAATGGTCTCTAAGGTTATAATTTGAACTATTTAATGGAATTTTTAATTTTTCAGTTTGAAATTCAAATATTAAGTTGAAAATTGATCTCTTTGAATGGTGAATTCATGATTTAATCCATAGAATCACTTTGGTTCGTGACATCCATGATAAAGATTTATAAATATTATTTTGGTCATGACAAATCTACGATACCCAATAAAATGTGTAACAACTTTCATTCGGAAGAAATGGATACAGTTTGTGTAAAAATGGTTCTTCAAGCCATAAAAGTAGATCATTATGATCTTAAGCTGATGCAATGTTACAAATGTTTGTAATTTAACCACACTTTTATTATACTTTTGTAGACTTAATTCAGATTCCCGGAATAGAAATCCTAAATAACAACACAATGAGCAGTAAAATCTGTAGTCATAGTCTCTAAAATTCATTCTACAAATTTTATAATTTATGGTTCAAGCAATTTTCATAATTGAGCTTTAATATATATCATTTTCTTTTCTGAAAGTTTCAACTGAAATCATTATTTGTAACTCGATAAACCCATAAATGAAAGAAATAGAAAACTAACCTGGAAATTATTTTTTTATCTAAATTTTTTATCGTGACTGACATATTTATACTATCTCTTTGAATTTTAATTTTTTCAATTCAAATAAATTGTTAATAGTAAGCAACAACACAAGAGACTATTATTTTCTCATGATTTCAAGTATGTGCTAAACATGTATGATAAATTTCCAATAAATTAATAGTAAAATCGCTATAGAAATTACCAAGTGAATGTGTATGTGTGTAATAAATAGAAGAGATGGATAAAATTTCCCCACTTTATGTTGATGGACGAGACAATAGAATTGGAGACTTTAATGCCAGGAAAGAAAGTATCGCCTTACCCTGCAGAGGGTATTTCGAGTGAAGATCGGTTACTGTGGATGAAAAAAAAAAAAAGAAGAAGAGAAGAGAAGACTCTTACCTTTGTGCGGTTTAGCGGGTTCGAGAAGTCCCATCCCGGCGCCACGAAGAGGTACCCGCACTTGGAGATCTTCCTCGTAGCCTGTAACATAAATTAGATCCTCCATTTACTCCTCTTTTCTCCTCTATGCCTCTTATGAGCTACGGCTTTATATAGTTTAGTATATATGCAGTATAATACTATGTACCAACATAGTTGCACGCGTGTCTACGAAACAATCTACCGTTTACAGCACCGGAGCGCTAATGAACCTTTCAAACGGTATACGTCTAGCCCTCGTGAATACCTTCCTGGAACGATGTTATTGCACGAGGAAGAGCTTTGCTCCTAGCTCGGACCAAAATAATTTCTTGAGATGCTTCCAGGTGATTTGCAACATTGGCATCCCTCAGATCTTGGAAGATAGAGAGGATCTCATTTGCCGCTCTGAGAAACATGAACTCTACTCCTAAAATTGATCAGAGATGTGGATCTGTGTGAATAAGTGACAAGCAGGCAAGTATTCGCAGCAGACAAAAAAATTCCTAAACCGAAATCTTGAGTTTTTTATGCAGAAAGACTTAATAAAATCAAAGGGATAATCACTTTTGACATCTGCTGCATGAACCTTCGTAAAATCTTTAAAATCTTTGGATCTTTTATGAAAGATAGAAATTTTTGTGAATTATTTATTTGAAATTGTTTGTGAAGTGTTTCGAATTGCTTTGAAAGGGATGTGAAATCTTTGAAACCTTATGCACATCTGAAGTCTTCAAGAACTTTTCAAATCTTCGTGAATTTTTGTAAATCTTTGTGATGCTTTTGGAAATTTCACCTCTTCTGGAATCTTTTGGAATCATCAAATCCTCTGAGGAATCTTTGAAATCAATAAAAGATTTGTAAAATTTTTGTGTATCTCTGAAAATCTCTTGAAATCTTGTAAAATCTTATGAAATATTTAAAATCTTCGTAAGATATTTGAAATGGTAACTATGTGAAATAATCAAAATCCTCCTGGAATGTTTTGTTATTTTGTATAACTTCAGAAATCTGTAGGAATTTTTCAAATATTTCTAGGAACCTTGAAATCTATATTCAATTCAATTTAATTCAATCCCTTTTAATTAACTCTCAGCAACTGCGTGTAGCCGAATAGAGGGTTCATTTGAGCCTATAATAAATTCAAACATCAACTGAATGAATCGTGACACCAAGTGTAATTACATTGCAAATGAAAGTATCTCATGTTAATTTCGAATTCGTTCAACAGGAATATATGTTCACAGTTATATTTTGATGGATTGATGTAACTTGGATCCTTTCATTCAAACGCACTTCTATGTGCTAAGCACTTTCTATTAAAATATATGAGCAATTTTTGAAAAATTTGTAGAATATCTGAAATCTTTGTGGAATTATTGGAAATCGTGGGAATACTTCGAAATATTTCTGAAAACTTTTAAATACTTGAAGAGCGTTTGAAATCTTTGTGTTCCTTCAAGCATCTTTTTAAATCTTGGAAAATCTGGTCGGATATTCTAAATATCTCCGAAATCTTTGTAGTATCTTTCAAATCTTCGTCCAATCTTCGGAATCAATATGAAATTTTCGAAACACTTCTGAAATATTTGAAATCCTTTGGAATGAATTGAGAAGATTTAAAATCTTATGAAATCTTCGAAATCTTCAAAAAAAATTTTTTCAAATTTTTTTTGGAACTATTGGAAATCATTAGAAATCTTTCTGAAATATTTGAAATATTTGTAGAATGTTTAAATTCCTTCTGCAATCTTTTGAAATCTTTGAAAATATTTGAAATATTTGGAATCATTCTGAAGAATTTTGAAATGTTTGTAAAATCATTTAAAAACCTCAAAATATGTGTAAAATCATTTCAAATCATCGAAAATTTTTGGAATCTTTTTGAATTCTTCCAAGTATTTGTATGCTTGACATCTTCGTCCATCTTCAAACGTCTTTTGAATTCCACGACATCTGTTGAAATATCTCTGGAACCTATGTGATATGTATCATCCAAGTCTTTTATGTCATCTTTCGAATCTATAAAAAATGTACGCAACATTTATGAAACATTTGAAATCTTCGAAAATTTTGAAGTTTTTGACAAATTTTGACATTCTTGTCAAATGTTTATGAAACTTTGTAAAATCTATCAAAACTGATATGACATATTTAAAATCTTTGTGAAATAATTTTGTAAAATCTTTGAATCATGGAATCTTTGTCTCAGAAAACTTTAGAAATTTTAGAAATTTTTGTGGAATCCTCCAATTTTGGGTGACTATAATTGTTTCTAACATGTTTTGAATTGCTTCGGAAACGTTGTGAAATCTTCAAATTTTTCGTATATCTTTGGAAATCGTCGTGAAATTTCAGAAAATCTTCCAAAATCTGTGAAACCTTTTTGATATCTTGTTAATTTTTGTGAAATTATTGGAAACCTTCGTTTAATCTAAGTAAATCTTTGGAATCCTCGTGAAATGTATGCATATATATTCAAAAATATATTGATAACTTCGTAAAATCTCGTATTTTATAAAAATCTTCGTGAAACATTTTAAATTGTCGTAAAATGTTTTTATATGACTTAAAATGCTTGTGATATATTATGAATCCTTGCGAAAATTTAGAAATCTTCGAAATATTTGAAACCTTTGCTAAATATTTTGGAAACTTCGTAAAATCTATTGAATTCGTTGTGAAATTTTTGAATTTCGAAATCTTTGTGTATCTTTAGAAATCTCTGTAAAATCTTTGGAATCTCTGCGAAATCTTTGAAATATTTGCAAAATATTCAAAATCCTCGTAGAATTCTCTTAACTATTTAAAAATGTTCAAAACATTTCTAATCCTTAAGGAATATTTCGAATTGTCTGGAAACCTTTCGAACTCTTCACGAAAAATTTTGACATTTTTTCGAGTCTTCCTAAAATCTTCAAAATCTTTTTGAAAACTTCATGAACTCTTTTAGAATATTTATGTACTCCATTAATATTCATAAAAAACCTTGCAGTTTTTTCACTTATTACAGGGTTCCTTTTACCCTTAATCAATGCTCATAACTAAATTATGTATCTGCATGCTGCTATTTCATAATGAGTAAGTACCTAAATTATTTCATCCCATATTCATCTCCTCACATGATTCACAACTTCATTTCAACTGCGCGTAATTTACTCATCGCCATAATAATAATCCTGTGTGAAAAAATTTGAAATTGGTGAAATCTTTAAAACCTGAAGATTGGGTATGCATTCGAAGGTCGAATAGTCAACTCCTTGATCATTTTTTCTCTGCTTTGAACATTAACAATAAGACAGAAGGATGGTGGAATATTGTATAAACGCATGCCACGCTGGTAGTTCTAATTCTAAAGAATCGCTAGACATCTGGCATTCATCACTTCTAGTCGGGATATACATACCAACATACACGCGTGC
>WSXT02155035.1:0-10185 GCA_011762715.2 Neuroterus valhalla | reverse complement strand
CTGTTCCTTCATAAGGTTTTAGTCGCAACTTTCCTGATGATCGAGGAAAGTCCTGACAATGCGACAGGTGTTTTATTATTTTATTTATTTATTATATTATTATTATTATTATTCTTATTATTATTATTATTATTATTACTATTACTATTATTATACCATTGAGCCAAATCCCTTTCGGGGTAAGCGTAACTCGTTTGATTCCAGCCCCGCTGTTCTACTGAGAAGGAGGCAGGGAAAGGTAGATCAGTCTTAGAATTCATTGCGTGTTTTTTGCAAACAGAAACAAACTGATTTTATTTTTAATCTTAATTTTCCAAACCAAAATCTTTGTTCGAAACGTGGCATTTTTAGTGAACAGGGGCTCTAATTGAACTGTTTAGCAGAATAGATATACGCTAGGCTACTTCGGCAAGATGAGAGGTAACGCCTGATAAAAAAACAATACACAGCAAAAGGAAGTCCAGCCTGTTTCTGCTTTCAAACGACACACTCGTCCTGTGCAACATCACTCCGCCACGGGTCGCTTCCTGATCTCTCTAGCAAACACCCCGTACAAAGAGTTTCGCGAAGCCATTAAAAATAATCCACTAAGCGATATCTTTACACGGGCCAATTAGAATCCAAAATCGTTTGTTTCAGGCTTCACTCTTTTTCTTATATACAATGGCTCTCCAAACATCCCTATCCTGTCATACATCTCTTGCTTCTTCTACATCCATGCATCTTTTCATACAAGCTCTTGTGTTTCTACGGCTCTTTATATTTCTCCTCTTGAGGGTCTGATTCGCGCATTCTATCCATTCCTTTTTTGGTCTGCCTCTGAGTATGCTACAATTCACCCTACTTAGATACACTTGCTTCGTTGATCGTTCTTCATCCATTCTCTCAACGTGACCGAACTATCTCAGCAAATTTTTTTATTCTTGTCAAAAAACGTTTCTTTTACACCACATTCTTTGAGAACCCACTAATTACTCACTTTGTCCATTAGCGTTATACCGCACATATTACGCAGGAATTGGATGCCGATCGCGTTGAGTTAACTCTTGTCTTTTTCTTGATACGTCCAGGTCTCGCTACCGTACATCACAGTTGGTGATAGCACAGAATTATATATAGCATTTTCAGCCCGATTTGTTTAATTTTTACTTAAGTAATACCACATACACTGCCGATAATCTTTCTACGCTCATTTATACGTCTGCAAATTCCTGCATCTATCTTCCCGTCAGAAGTGAATAAACTTCCAAGATACACGAAATTATCAACTTGTTCTATTCTCTCTTCATTGAGGGTAATATTGTAATGCGTTTTCGCATCCTTACTTTCAAGCACAAGAATTTTTGTTTTATTCACGTTAATTTTAAGATCCATGCTCTTCATGCTGGTATCCAGTCTGCTCAACATCCTCTGCAAATCCTCGGCTGATTCTGCCGTAACGATCTTGTCATCTGCAAACGCAAGGCCACGAACTTTCACTGTCCCACGATCAACACCTTCCTTGTCAAAGAGAGTTATCCTCAGACATTTATCCATGTATATACTAAACATCCAAGCTGACATAACGCACCCTTGCCCAACGCTCTGCTTAATATCAAACCAATCGCTCAGTTGTCCGTATACTCTCACGCTTGCTTTTCTCTCATTATATATTGCTTGTATTGTTTTCAGGAGCCACCCAGTTACCCCATATTCTTTTAGGACCTCCCAAAGTTAGGCTCTGTTTACCTTGTCAAAAGCTTTTTCCAGATCAACAAATGCACAGAAATTTTTTTTTTAATCTGAGGCTTTTTTCTGTGATCTGTCTCATGATAAATATCTGATCAGCACATGATCTCCTTGGCATCTCTCACAGTAATTAGAAGGCTGATCGCTCTATAATTATTACAGTCACCTGGATCACCCTTTTCCTTATAGATTGGGCCAATAACCGCCTTTCTCCAATAACTCGGAACTTCGCTATTCACAGCGCACATATTCATACATCCACACAGCCACACAAACAAATGTCCGCCACCAAACTTAAGCATTTCAGAGGTAATACCATCCACACCGGCAGCCTTACCATTCTTTATTTTTTTAATTACGGAAATAATGTCATCGATGCCGATTCTGTTTCCGCCACCTACACCGAAATTGTCTAACGTATCCGTGTCTGTGTCACTGTTGTAATGCTCCGTGGCTTCACCTTCATACAGCTTCTTGAAACAATCCCACATATAATCTTTTCTTTGTCCGAATCCCATAACATTTCATCATCAGCATTCTAATTTCGACCACCTCAGTGCTAGTATTTTCTTTCCTAGTCTTCTTAACCCATTTCCAGAATAGTTTTTATAGTTTTTGCTTCAGTTGGGTGAGGGTTCATAAAGTAAAACACTCTGATCTCATATAAAAAATTCACTTATATTTTGGGAGACACAAAACAAACCATTAACAGAACTGTAGGAAGACATGATTATATAAGTTAGACGCGAGTTGGTGTACAGAAAATGAAAGGACCAAGTGAATGAACCAATAGTTCGAAAAAATCTGACCGGATCTTATGGTCAAAGTTACATGGAGGTACAAGTCGAAGTACAAAATTGAGAGATTGACCAATTAGAATCCAAGGGGTCGTTCGTGGGATCTTAAGGCAACACCCGGGACAAAGGGGCGAGTAAAGACTGCACCTGTCGTGTTTTTCCGGAAATGAACGATTTGAGATACGGTCGGCCTTGAGTTTTAATGGTCTCATAGTAAAGGAGTTACGTTTACAATTCGTGATTAAAAATTTTCTCAAAGCTGACGGAATAATGCTCAATCCTAAACAGATGCACAAGCTTACATAGAAGAAGATAGTAAAAGTAAATTTCGTCAAAACCATAAACAACACCTACAGTGTAAATTCATGAAAGTTTTCTAGTTTGTATTTTTTCTTATAGTAGGACTAAACATGAGCTGGCTCCTTTGAACGACTGTCGTTCAAACCAACTACTGGAAGAGTTACAAGTATGTACATAAAATCATCAAATTAGGGAAGAATTTTTGATCTGAGTGCATACGTACCTATAACACTAATCGGTTGGATGGAGGGTATCATTACTAGCAATCAGAAGTGGATATAAGCTCTTGGCACCACGTTTGTAACTCCTGGTTTGCGTCTTCACTACAGAAACGCGTACGACCTTGTCTTGACCTGGGAAGATTTGGTAAATTCGACCTAACTTCCTTGGATGTTTTCTTGCTGAGTATCTGGCCGCCACTTACTGTGGCTTATCATCTCGTTGATGTACTATCGATGCCATTGAGCCCAAAAATCTTGTCTCATCTTCTGGGCTACCAGTAAAGAGGTGGCCGGGATATAATAGAAGTAGGTCGTTTGGATCTAATGCCAATGGAGTAAGTGGGCGAGAATTTAATATCGCTTACATCTCAATCACGTATTTTTCTATTTGATCGTACGTTGATCGTACTGTGCGCAAGAAATGGAATTTGAAGGACTTGACGGAGGCTTCCCAAATGCCTCCAAAGTGAGGTGATTGAGGCAGAATGAAGCACCACTTGACCTTTTGTTCTCACAAAATACCTTAGATTTCGGGTTCATGTTCTGTGGCTCTGATGAATTTGTATAACTCCTGAATTTCCTTGTTTGTTCCGACAAAATTGGTCAAGTCACAGACTACTTTAAGGTGAACTGCTTTACTTGAAAAACACATGAATATTGAAACATAAACATTGACCTTATTTTGTATTTCTGATTCGTTTTTCTTTAAGAAAAATGGTCCACAGTAGTCGACCCTGACATTCAAGCATGGACGCGTTGAGAGTAGCCGATCTTCGGAAAGATTTTCCATACTGCAGTGAACCTAGTAATGAGACGTGCAGTGTTTTTCCCTTTGATAGGCCAGTACCACTGACGAACTCAGTGCATGGTGGCTTGGGTTCCTGCATGCATTGTTTTTTAGTGCTCATCTTCCATTATCAATTTTGTAATCTGGTGATTTCGTGGTAAAATGATAGGAAATTTGTGAGATTGTGGGATGTTTGCATTTAGGAGGCGGCCACCTACCCAAAGGATTCCGTCTTTGTCATGAAAAGGGTTGAGGGGAGACAAGTCGCCCTTTTGATCGGCGAAGTTGCCGCACGAGGATTTCTCAATGTCTCTTGAAAATGCAGTGGCCTGAGTTTGACGAATTATGAAATTGTGAGCAACGTCAAGCTGTGATACCGACAGTGGACTCTTGATTCTTGAATTTTGATTTTCGACCCTGATGTTGAGGATGAAGCATAACACATATGCGAGTACTCGATTGAGTTTCCTAAATGACGAACATTCTTCTAATAACTGACAATTTGCCATTGTCAGTTTAAAGGAAAATGTACCTGCAAATTTCTTTCTGAAGCCCGGGATTTCACCTTTGTGTGGTGGTTGTTCTGGCCAGCTCTCATTATTTTGGAGAAGCCATTTTGGCCCACTTTGCCAAAAAGTACTAGCAAAGAATTCGTGTGGTAGTTTCAATCGTGAGATAAGTTTTCCAGGGTTTTACTCTGTAGGGACATATTCCCAATCACGAATGTTCGTGAGAGATTAAATTTCAGAGACGCGATTTGACATGAACTGTTGTAACTCGTGGCATTCAGTGTTTATCCATGCAAGTACTGTTGTGATGTGTTCCAAAGATGTGTTCTGTCTATTGGTTAATTGAGTGATTTACGAGTGGAGTAAGCCATTTCGCTAATTGATGTGCGGCAAACAATTCAAGTTTCGGAATTGTTGGATTGAGATTTTTCCCTTTTTGTATTGAGACAAGTGGAGCTACTCACGATTTTGCGCATATCAAAGAAACGCGATTGATCCCATTGGGACCAGTGCAACGCAATTGGAGAGCAGCGCCATAGGCCTTCACACTGGCATCTGAAAGCCCGTGAATTTCGATGCGAACTATGTTAGGAGCTGTAATAAATCGGTCGAAGTGAATCTGACGCAGAAAGGGTAACTGATCACGATAGTCCATCCATCACTTTTGCAAGTGGTCTAAAACTTGTTTGTCCCAGGAAAGTTTCAATTTCCGGGGGTTTTGAATTGATACTTTCGCGACCATCACTACTGGCCCAGTTACCTAGAGGATCAAAAAGTTGTGCTTTTTGTCAAAAAATCAAGCGTTTTGTAATGGTATCATCAAAATTCGATAAGTTTACTGTGTACAGGATACTATCTGAGGCTGTATTCCAGAAAAGACCAAGAGTTTTGCTGGTTTCTGTCGGGTCCAGATACATGTGAGAAGTGAAAGAATTGTTGTCTATATCTCCTATAATTCGAGAGTCATTCGATCGCCATTTCTTGAGATTAAAACCTCCTTGTGCAGGACGGAAATTAGATTGTCGTAACTGTTGTAACTGTGTTTAATGTATTTTATGGTTCAAACATATAATCGTGACTTCTTTCTCAGGTACTTCGGATCCCTGGGATCAATGTATATTCTTTGATTCGCTCGTTGGGATCTTCTCTCCAAAAAATTTTATGAAAGTCTCTGTGTTAAGGATACAATTTGATTTGCCTATACATTTGTTCAATGTCGCTGTGAGTGCAATTAGGAATGTTCGGAAACGAGTGAAAGAGGAAAAAATATCAGCCTGGATTGTTGGCCCTACTATTAAACGGTCATTCAAGGATAATCCCCTTGACGACTTGACTGATCTGACAAAAACTACGCGTGTTTTTGTGGTAAGACTATCTTTTTTTAGAACAGCCTGGTGGGGGATATAGAATTGATTATTCGAGCATTCGTTTTGGTTGATTGAACTCATGTGTCTTGCTTGTTTGTATCCTTGAATTCACTCAACATATTGTTTTTTGAGATCTTAATTTCTTTGAATTTTGACTCTAATGCGAGAAAACGATTGAATGCTGTTTGGCGAGATTCTCCAATTCTTCCTGCATTTTGGTTGAAAGGTAATTGCACTGTATATCTACCCGATGTGTCGCGAGTGGTAGTTTCCGTGAAATGCGACTTAGAATCTCCCTCTTCTGATGACCAAGGAGAAGCTTCACGAGGTGAATCTACTTCACAATAAATACATCTTTCGGAATAGGGATTAATTTGCGATCTATGAGTACTAATGGCATTGTCGAGACGGTGCAATCCACCACAAATAGCGACAAATCGTGTTTTTGATCATTGCATCGAGATTTGATGGTAGCTCCCGTAGTGTATTTTACAGTAGTTGAAAGCACATCAACTACATCGAGTGGGATTTCAACGGCTGTTTTTTTTTTGAGACCGCTTTTGTCTGCGAATTTTTGCGTAATCACGTGGGGCTGTGAACCTAAGTCTAGCATAACGCGACATGCATGCGTGTGACCTCTTTCGTCGACGACATCGACAATCGAAGTTGCTAAAGCAACTTCAGATGGAATGAATAATTGATAACTGAAAACCGAATTGGGTAGTAATTTACTCGCCTGATTGGATGGACCCTGTTGATTGTTTTGAGAAGTCGACTCAGCAACCTTTTTATCGAAATGGAGAAGTGAGTTATGCCTTTTGCCGCACTTACGGCATCTGCTTGATAGACGATTTCTCGATTGATGTCTGCCACGCAAACGATTTGTACAAACTGAGGCATTTCTAGCAGCCTGTAACCGAATATTTTAGTTTAACTAGCGTGCGAGATTTTATTTTAATATATATGTATATATACGGTAAAAACAAAGTGTGAATGGGCCACCAGTTTTTGGATACCAGCTTCCTGCAACGGAAAGTACCCTAGGTGGTGTTCATGCTACCCAGTTGGGGTTCTGAGTCCCCGAGAATCGGGGCACGAAATTTTTGACAGCTTTGCCGATGATGCGCCATAGTCTGTATAGACATTGCAATCCGCTTGCATATTCCTACGGAATAGAAGGTCCTTGTTTCACGTAATGCAATTAACACGCCATCTGTATCTAAAGACCATGGCGTAAATTGTTATCACGTGGGAAATTCGGATTATTACGGTTGTCTATTATAATATCATTATGCGCGCAGAAGCGGAGAGTGTTCTCCCTCGAAATTTGTGTGGAGAAGGAAAAGCTTCCTTCCTTGATTGACCATCCGAGTGTGCAGATTATAGTTATAGGAGCGAAGTTTTATTTCAAAGAGAACCGCGGTTATGCAGAGTAGTGATTACATCAGTGTAGGCGTGGTTTTTCTTTTGGATTACCGATATAATTATTTCAAATCTACTGGTGTCGCTTAAGGTTCCTGTAAATATCTGATGATTAGGACCAACTCTCATCTCGGACTTGATCATTGATCCTCAAAATCATTGGCAACGATCATCACATCTCTGCCCTCGAAGCGAATACCACGGAAATAAGCGATAAGTAGATTCGTTTGCTCAGAAGCATCATTAATTTATTGCCTAGCTCCTATAATGTCTCATTTTGACTGATTTATATGTTTTATTGGAATCTGGAAGCGTATCTGTGATGATAATGACTATGATAATTTATAAATGACCATTTTGACCGATGAATTTGTGAATGTGTATGTGTGTGTATGTGTTTTTAATTGAACGTTGCAGGACCTTTTATATTTATATTTATAGAATTTAAAATATCGTACGCTTAATTTACTTATAAACAATTTTTATTCTTTAATACAAGACTGATTTTGAATACCAAATTTTAGTTGTATGTCTCATTTCTCCCTCCCCAATTGGTTATGTCCTTATTGCTGTGTTATTTTCGTTTATTTTAAATATTAAAGCTGATAAATACTTATATTTAGTTGTTATGTTGAGCAACATTACTTATTGTTCCATATAATTCATAAAATAGCTTTTGAATTTATTGTGAAAGTGACAAATTAAATGAACAGAATAAAATAATCGTTTCAAGCCTCATATCTATCTTTCGTAGACAATGCTAAGAATTCGTGTCAGGAAAAAAAACCGTGTTCACCCTTGCAAATGTGACACGTAAAATGTTTCTGAATCTCACCCTACTGATTGTTATATGGATTTGAATCAGATTGATTGTTATGTGGACTTTGATTGGATTGACTGTCAAGTGAATTTTGATTGAATTGATTGTGGTGCGAGGTTTGATTGGGAAAACCCTGAAAAAGGTGAACGTAATTTTAAATTGAAATCACCGTCGTTCTTTGTCTGAGTCGTTTTCTAGAAGTTTGATTGATAAGTAGCAGCCCTTGTCTCTTCAATGTAAGAGCGGCGCTGTAAAAAATCGAGCATATTTTCAAGAGTAGGGAGATGAATCTCGCAAAAACGCATTATTCCCATTTCTCAATGGTCTCGTTATCCAGTTTGCTTTTAATTACATGAATGAGCATGAAATTCCATTGTTCAACATCGACAAAGAGAGCGCGAAGTGCACGAAGATGTTTTTGTACAGTGTTCTGTAGTTGACGAATTGTCACTGGTAGTTTCTAAAGACGCGATTATATTGACGGCATCCCCAGTTACTGATCCTTCCATATAATGAAATTGTTGAGTAATCGGAATGTCATTATCATTGTGAATCATCGAGTTGAACAAATCATAAAATCCGAGCCATTTTCAATATTACCCGAGAAAACTGAAATCGTGAGATCGGAAAGATTACGATAAACCCAACGCGTTGTATTCAAATTCTGAAATTCTGGGACACTCAACTCATTGTTTTCCGAAGTTCGATTATCGGTTGCAATGATTTGGGGTGGTATCAAACGAGCTAAATTCAGCGTGTTGGATGACCCACTTCCTCCTGCACCATGGTTAGAATGCGGGAGTGATAACGAAATAGAAGTAGCCGTTACAGAAGACCCAATAAAGATTTATTTTTATTAATGCTCAAATTTTACCGCAAATAAAGTAGTATCTATCTTCAAAACTCGCTCTTTCGTTTATACTATTTGACTCTTCTGGCGAGCCTTCCTCTGCTAAATCTTCTATCGCTTCCTGAATAGCCTTGAACCTTTTGGACATAGGTTCACCTCTTTCTTTTGACCGTGTTTCTGAATCAAGTTTTTCGAGATCTGTTTCATCGTTAATTGAATCAAAGAATTTTTCTAGAATGGTCAATGGGCTCTTCAAATGGCCGAGTTTTTTCCTCAAACCTCTAAGCTCTTCAGCCATTTTTACATCGTTAAATTTTTATACGTGAGTGTGATAAAAGCGACATAAAAAATGGTAGGAGGAAGAATATTAGGTATGAAATGGAATTTGGTAGATCATATAACCAACTCACTTGGACCTTTTAAGAGATCTAGAGATATCTGGAGATGCTGTAGCTGGAGTCACTTATTGTCATTGTCACACATCGGTATTGAAAAATGTCAGATGATTCTGTTTCTCTGACTTATATTATCACTTTCACTGTCACTAACTCGTCTGTTCTGTTTCGCAATGTTTTGCAGTATTTTGTAGTGTTTTGTGATGTTAAGTAATATTTTGAAATGTCTTGTATAATATTTTGATATGTTTTGCAATGTTTTTTAAATGTCGTCCCGAAGTAAGAATGTAAATTCGCATAGAGTCTGCACTTCACTGTAGAATTTCATTGTTTCTTAGTCACTGATTAGTCAGTTAGTCACTTTTGCTTCTTTACTGTAACCATCAGCAGGAGCATAGCATGCTACAATAAACAGTCTTCTGATTCCAACTCTCATTCTAACCCATAATAATCTAGGAGATACACACTCATACATTTTGAAGTACTCTTTTGCTCTCTCATTCATAATAAGACCAATTCCTTGGCTAGCGTGTGATTCCTCTACCTTATCAATCTCACATCCCTTTTTCTTTGTTTCCGGTACGCTCAAAATATCAAGCTTCCTTACACGCACAGTATCTCAACTCCTTTTCCTTTAGATGATTTACACCTCTGGTATTCCACACACCCAGTCTCCATTCATCACCTGAAACTTTACCGGGGGCACGCGTATCTTTAAAAAAAGTGACGGTCCTGACATCCGAGGCTATATTATAGTTTGTATTATTCATTGTGGAAATTATCCACCCAAGCACTAACTTCAAGCGAGAAAATGTTCCATAAATAAAGTTATGTCCAAACAAATAGCTAATTCTTTATATGGTGCTGTATCAATCCATAAGGTCAGTCCTATCAAACATAAGTCATGTAAAGAAAAGTACAAAAGGAAATAGGTAGAAACAAATAAAGCTGGAACCAACCGAGTTATTATTGGTTAAGGTCCACACTGA
>WSXT02155024.1:0-10186 GCA_011762715.2 Neuroterus valhalla | reverse complement strand
TAGTTTCCTCAACCTTAAACTTTAGAATCCAATTTGGTTTTACATAGATTCCTTTGATAATAGACTCTTTGGTAATTTTATCATATATGTTCAATTCTTCATTATCCATATCAATGCCTAAACCCGCATCTGCAATTCGCCTTAGCGACAGGAGATTCTCGGAAATGTTTTCAGCTGCAATAGCATTGTATAGCTGAATAGGACTTTTATTAGGAAGATTCGATTCTAGAAATAAATTGCCTACTCCATCTATTCTTATATTGGCAGATTCATTTCTGTTTGCACTTCGAATAGATTTATTATAAGTGGGTTTAAAATCAGACAGAATCATTTTAGAATTAACAATATGATCTGTTACGCCAGAGTCAGCAATAAAAATCAGATAATTATTAGATTCAAGTTTACCTTTATCACATTCGTTCCTGCACGCACTCTTCGCTTTTGGTTGGAACTTCTTTCTGCCTCGAAATGCTCCTTTCGTTATTTAGCTTTTAACCCCATGCAATCCCCCTCTGCCGAACTTTCCCTTGGATTCATCGAAATCTATTTTTAACTCACCTTTCGAGTTTTTACACTCTTTTGCTCCGTGCCTCTTATAAGATTGGCATTTGTAGCACCATTTCATCCCTGGTTCCAAGTTGCACAAACCCTCGTTCGCCCAGTGCCCCTTCCGATTGCATCTGTGGCAAGTTGCATCAGGGTGTTTCGAAGGCTTCTGCGAGACTCTATTTGCAGCCACAGCTCCGCGACTCTCCTCCGACTCTGTTGATTCTTTGATTTCCCTAGAGTCCCTTGAATCTGTCTTCTTCTCCGCCTCAAGCTGCGTGAGAAAAGATTTTAGTTCTTCTAAATTCATTTCTTCCAATGAAGTCTGTCTCCTTATGAGATCAGCACTTCTTAGTTCTGGGGCTCTAGGGGAGACGGCTTGGTAAAAAGCCCCTCTTTTTTCCTGTTCTGTCAAGAGAATCGCCCCCTCACTTGCCTCGTACTCTCTCAGCAATGAATCAAATTTTTCTATAAAATCGCCAATCGACTCATTTCTACCTTGCTTCATTTGGTAAAGCTTGGTTCGAATTGAGCTATGAGTCACGTTATTTTCGCTTCTTTTGAACAATCTCAATTTTTCAATTATTATTTTAGGCTCGTAAATTCCTAAGATTCTCTTATGATATTTAGTATCAATACCATTAATTATTATGTCCCTCACGACGCCTTTTCGTTTTTGAATCGACATTTGACTTAGCCCAGATGGGGCCTGAAAATTCGAATCAATTTGATCAAGGAGATCATTTGTTATCAAGTCAGACCTCAAAGAGTCGTACCAAAGCTCGAAATCGGTTTTCGCTCCAAGCTTGTAGTCCCTTCTGACATGGACCCTTCCCATACCAAATTCATTTGGACCTACATTTTCTGAACACCGATTCCAACCCTGACTCTAATTTTGACCCTGAATTGAATTTTGATTCAAATCTTGATACTGATTCAAACTTTGACTCGAATTTTGACTCTGAATTGAATTTTGATTCAAATCTTGACTCTGATTCAAACTTTGACTCGAATTTTGACTCTGAATTGAATTCTGATTCAAATCTTGACTCTGATTCAAACTTTGACTCGAATTTTGATCTAAATGATCTGTTGAGTATCGGGCTCTTTTTGGAAGGTATTGAATCTCTTCCCTCGGCCGTGATCTCTTCTCAGAGATCGCAGGATTTACTATGAAAGGAATCTTAGACTGTGGTATACTGACTCTATAATTCGGGAGGCTCGATCCTACTGTAATCGCATAAGGGGCCGCAATGGGATTATTGTTTACCGTGGCTGCTTTCAGCCGAATCTGATTTGCAGCGAGGTTCATCTGAGCAATTTTTTTCCGTAGTGGCAAGTATATCGCGTACAGCTCTCATTAGTTCGCCTGACCTTTCAAGAATTAAGCTCGTCTGTCTCACCGCTGTCTGCAGATCTCTTCTGAGCTGTGCCACGAGATCCCCAATTTCTGTACTCTGAGTCGAGGAATCTTGCTGGCGAGTCTCTTCATTCTCAGACTGGCCAACGACTTGGCCGTTAGAATCTGATAGAGTGGCGTTTTTAACATTCATTTCTGACAACTCGTTTGCTGTAAAAGTGATTTTTATTCTATAACTTCTGAGCTTTCTAAGATTCAAAAGAAACAATTCTAGATTCTTATATTAAGGTACCATGGAATCTAAAAAAAAATAGAGTCAGAGGAAAACTTTTACTTGAGCTTCAGAAATTTACTCACTCTCCAAATTTACAATTTGGCCCGTTTGATCAGATTCTTGATTCCTCAGAACGAAATTTTCTGAATCACGAATCGACTCCAGCAATCTATTCTGAACATCGTCCATCGTCTCCAAGATCGCAGGAGACTCCTGAGGAATCTGAAGTGGTTAGCTGTACGCCCTCATCTGTCATCTGCTTCGGGTTTTAACGGAATACAATTAAACTCGTGCATGAGATTCACAGGAGAGAAAAGAAGAAAAAAAAAATTTTATCCTCCAGTTCCAATCAACATAAAGGAACCCAGAAGTTATTCTAGAATCTGATTCCAATTGCATTCCTAAGACTACCAACATCCCCAGCACTACTCTTACTGAGACTATTGACAATCTGGTGATCTCAACAGGCACCCCGAGGCCGAACCACACACACACACACACCGGTTGATGACCCATCACAAGCGGTAGTTAACCTGGTGGACGGGGCACTCCCCGGTTGGCCATGCATGCATGTGGGACCCCGAAAGCACCTCCCGAGACCCCCGCCAATCTAGGATACCTACTATGACTTCCCAAACCGACACCCAAAACCACCAAGATCATTTGCAGCGCCGCACTCACAATCTCACACCCTTCAAAATTAAAGAAAATTGAAAGAGAATATGAGTTAAAAAATAAAAAAAATTTGCCCGGTTTGTCAGCCTGACTCTAAGACTCAAAAAAAATCTCTTAATTTCAAGATTTTCTTAAGAAGACTTCAGCTCTCGTTCACAAAATTACAAGCTATAGTTTCATGAATCATAAATTCTCCCTTTACGTCAGAATCTTTACGGAAGAATTTCACTGAATCTATTTGCCAGCCGGAATCAGAACATTCGATTTTGCGGATTCATAACCAGTCAGCTTATTAGTTTAACGATATTCTGGATTCTGAAAAATTTTTGTTTTAGGAATCTCAATTTCATTTGCAAAAAGAATATTTTTCATATTTTTCAAATAAATAATTTGTTAAGAATAATTTTAGGAGCAATTTGGCGTCTATCGCCATTTTTTATTCTTGGAAGAATTGAAAAATTCTTTGTTTTATTGCGGCCCGAGTCGCCGCCATTTTGCGTATCACAGACCGCACGTATTCCACGAGCGCAGCAACGCTCCATCGTTGTCGCGCACACTTTGCCCTCGCACACTACACTCCCGAACAGGAACCCCGAGAGAAAAGAATCTTCTGCGCCATTGTGACAAAGGCAAAAAAAAAAGAAATGCGCACTCTTTCTTTATCTAGATAAATTTACCGGGGAACGCCGAAAATGAGCCTCTACCTGCTCCGATTTTCAGTTCTCCCTCCTATATCGTCAGTCCCCGAAATCGTTCGACGTCCCCAAAAGAAAAACCAACTCAGAAGAATCCCCACATATTCAGAATCCATTAAATCAAATACAGAGTCTCGAAAAGGAAAAGAAAACAGATAGATAAATAACAATCTCAGAATTCGAAACATAGTTACACTTGCCTTAATCCTTCTTTGGAAGTCAAGCTGGACCTATAACCTTTCGGATTCTTCAGTATCGCTGAGATGGGTCGAAGGAATAAAACACAATCACTGCTGTAACTATTACGAAAATACGAATCTTTATTTCGTGTGCTCCGATGCGCGCGGTGCTAAGGTACAGAAACTAGTAAGTACGTGTGAGGCAAGCTCACACGTTTACGCACGCAACACTAGCGCCATGCGGCACTTCTTGGTATCACAAAAGCCTTGATTTCTAACAATATTATCTAGATTTTCATTTTTATAAAAATTTGAAATTTGTTCATCTCTAGAATTAGTTCATTCATATTTTTATTTCAAACTTTGGATGGGTCTGGATACGTCGATAAGTAAGCGCCCCGATAAGTGTCGTCAGCAGCGCTGACTTGCGTGGTCTGCTCCCTTGACGCACAACTACATTCTCACTGACCTCACACATAGGACCTGTCAGTTTCTCTCAGATGTTAGTGTTGTGCGGGAAAAAATAAAATAGCGACAGTTCTCGCTGTTGGTAAATAAGTCTCGCCGACATCGACTGCTACCGGAGCATTTCCGTATTCCAGGAAATTCATATTTACAATGAAAATATTTATTTCCTCAGCCCAAGGGTAAGTCATTTGCAATTTTTTCGATCTAAGATTTCGACAAGAACACAGATTTCCGTCAAATTTTTCCTATTGCATCAAAAAAGACCGGAAAGCAAATAAATACGGAAGTCAGTGCTTTGAAATTAGTAGCACTTCAGGTATTTAGTTTAGACTTATGAGGAAACTTCCCAGAGGCAAAGGCCCAGAAACGAGCTCCTTTTAGGTTTCGAGTTTCAGCAAGATGAGGTTTTTGCCCAGCCTCGTTATACAATACTGGAATTCCGTATATAGTCCCTCATACGTCCCTGACTGTTTATGTTAAAGCGGGTTTACTTTGAGTCCAAAGCCACAAGGGAACATACCCAAGCCTGACGATCATTAGAGTCCGAATGTATTGTAAGGTTATCTTCTCGAATGAGAGCTAGGTCACCAATCTCCTTTTGACGGAGAAGTTGATCCCCATTTTGATCGCGGCTGAAGTTCCGGCGCCAAAAATGCTGACACATTTGCTGCGCAAGTTTCCAACGATTCTAGCGATTGACAGACATATCAAGCGATGGCTTGCAGAAATGGCTTGCAGTAGGCGTTGATTCAAGCGAGCCTCTTTTAGAGAAGGAGAGGTTCTCATTCACTTCATGTAATCTACCTGGTAGATTAAATCTCCACTCAGTACCATCAGCAGCAAACAATGAAGCGAAAAATTTTCATCGCTTGGATGCCGATGTGAACATGGCTCGAAGCTCAGCGTCGGCACTAATGAAGTTCGTTTCTCGATCACTGGATAACGTTTCGCATATTTCACGACGAGAGACGGATCTAGTGTAGGCCGCCATAAAACCATTCGCTGCATGGTCAGACACTACTTCCAAGTATACAGCATGAGTGGAGCAATATACGCAAACGGCAATGTAACTTCTATATGATTCATGGCCACGACCCTTGGTGGTACGAAGACGAATGGGTCCAGCATAATCCACACTAGTGTTCAAAAGGTTCCACTTGGAGTAGAACCAATTGCTGGAAGATCCCTATAAGTTGCTGAGACGTGACTGCTCTCTGATGAAGGCATGTAAGGCATCGATGAATGAAACTTTGATAATACATCTACCCTTCAGATTCTAGTACTGCTGTCTCAAAGTACCAAGGATGAGCTGAACACCACCATAGAGACGACGCCGATGATGGTACTGGTCTAGCAGTGACGTCAAAGCCGATTCGGAAGCTAGAAAAAGAGGGTGCCTTCCATCTGGATTGAGGATAAAGTTCTTAAACGACTTACGACTCGTAGCAGCTGTTCTGCATCAAGATAAGATATTAACGGAACTAGTCTGTTCTTCGGAGACATCTTTTTCCCTGAAATCGAGAGCTTGATTTCAGCGTTAAATAATGGAGCTGTTCATGTCAAATCCAGTCTAGGTTTGCAGATTAAACTTCCAATGGTGTCAACACTGAGTTCATCGGAGTCGGTGGATAACGAGGATATTGAAGGAATCTGAATATCCTAGCTGTAGTTCACAGAAGCCTCTCCTAGATAGAAAATTGATGTAAAAGGTCCCACACTACTGGAACGATGATGACTGTATGGATTTGCACCTCTCTTTCCTCCATATCCACTTTATTCTTCTTGCTCGTTGGAGGCTGAACTAGTCAGATGGTCAGTGATGACAACTAATCTGGCCCTTTACACCAATTGGACCTGTCATTTGGAGGTGGTACCAGGCGTCTAAAACAATACACAGTGAGCAGAAAGGCTAGTCCTACTGTCTCTTTCTTCAGGAGTGTTAAAGGATTGGATCTTCAGGAATCGCACTTCACTCAGAGATATCAACATTCTTGTAGAGCACGATCTGGATCCGGAATCTGTCGAAGAGCGCAAGGCTTTTGAACAGCCGGCTCCGAAATTTAGAAAAACTATCTCAATTTCTGCATCATCGGCTCAGGTCTGCGCATAAATAACATCAGTTATACTCTGGAAGACTTGAATAGTATAAGTGACGAGAAAATATTCAGTCGCAGTAAATTTTCTACAACAAACTCGAGCAACGATGGGTCGCTTCAACTGAAAAACAGAAACACTCACACGGCTGGTGCACCTGTTAGCAATGTGGATTAACAGATGGGTACTAAGGGATCCTCTTTATCACAAAGATATTGCTCTAATTGATTCAATAACAAAAATATTTACAGCGTTTCTGTCATTCAGATTACCGATGTGGGCTGATGCATGTAATATACTTCTAAAGGAACGAGCCGGCTCTAGAGAGGGTAGGGGTCGTAAAGACAACCTGTTTCCTTCTTTGCTCCATGCTGGCCAGCAATCTTAGTCCTGGTAGAAATGATCCTCTATTTACTATTTCCGTGAATTTCCAACGAGCATTCGACTCGGTAAGTCACGAGAAGCTGTGGAATAAGCTCGATGATCTAGGCGTTAGTACGGAAGAAGTAACGGAAGATATGAAAGGTAGTACTTTGCTGAGTAAGTATATAAGGAGCATTTGAAACTTCACTCCCAACGTCGTTCGTGGGATTCGTCGGTTATATCGATATAGTTTTGAGCCGATGGAGCAAAACAACCGTGACACAGGCAAGGCTTCGTTAGGCAATCGCGATGTTGGTAGCGGGAGCAGAATTGGTATCGACAACAATATTTCCGGAACTAAACAACTGAAGAATGGTAAGGCTGCTTCTGTAAATAGTATTACCTCTGTAATGCTGGAGAGAGGTGGCGGATGTTTGTTTATGTAGCTGTGTGAATTTATGAATATGTGTGCTGTGAACAACGAAGTTCTGAATGAATGGAGGAAGGCGATTATTGTCTCAATCTGCAAGGGAAAGGGTGATAAAGGCGACTGCAATAATTATAGAGCGATCAGCCTACTGAGTACTGTGGGCAAAATATTTACCAAAATACTTATAAATAGAGTCATGAGAATAACGAAGGAGAGGATCTGCAGCCACAGGCTTATTGCTGTGAATAAATGTTCTCTTCAAGATTTTAGAGAGGTGGAGTAGGGTTGTGTTTAGCGAAATTTTTTATAGGGGAAGGCATTTCTACATTCTGGCAATAGCGCATAATGCCTAGTTTCCTAGCAGAGGAGAACACGCTCAGAGCTGAAGATCTGCTCATTATATGCAATAGTGCTGCGAGACGGGAGGACAAGATAAGATGAATCGACGATTCAGTTGTTGTAGAGGTGAATTCAATTTTCTGTCTGAAACCAGTAGACCCTGAAGCAGAAATTTTGAAGCCTCCGCTTAAGGTATGGATTTGAGGTAGAAGTCATTAATCCTGGAGGGATAACGGATCATGTTATCATACCACCACCAGTTAAATTTTTTCCTAAACTTAGTTACAGGAGGTCCAGTCGGGGACTGGTGAAAGGTATCCTTTCTTTCCACTTTATAGGTAATACGTGGCCAGGTTTCTTAGATACACATATTTGGCTCTACTAGAGTCCAAATTAGGTCTACGTCATTCAGAGCGAGTCCTTCCTCTAGCTCTTGAAGGTTCTTAATGAATCAGAGAACCATGGCAGCTATGGTTCAGCTGTTCTAAAACTCCGGATCGGGTAGAACTTCTTGACAAGTTTAAAGACCAATAAAGGGAAACGTTCAACCTTGTCATCAACCAAAGTACAATTTATGACGCTATTCCAGTCGGCCAGGTTTGCTGCGAGATAAGACGTTTGTTGTTCCACACGCTTGAAATCTCTGCCCATTCAGAAAATACCGGATACATTTTCTTAATTCAAATTGATATCATGAATAATCATGTCATGTTTAAACTTTGTTTATTAAGAGTTACTGACATGTAGGTCTACGCTAAATAAAAAAAAAACTAAAATTGCATTCAATCGTGTAGCAGCATCAATTATTTGATTCAGGCATACATGACGACAAAGAGAGTACAGTTTCTTACATCTAGGACTCTCATTCTGAATCTTATTTACATTGAAATCACTTAGACAGATCTTGTGTTCTACTTCATAGGTTTCTCGAAACACAGCATCTTCCAGAGTACCTTCTCAAGAGGAATTCTAGAGGCTTCTATAAGCTGCCAATATGACAAGCCAGGATTTCCTCATAACACCCATGATGAGATGAAGATGATTCGAAAAACTGTAAGAGGTGGGACCAGTAACATGGACTGCTATTATCTATCAAAGTAGCCCTTAAGAACCACCAATGAATAAGGAATGTTCGATCGGGTAAAAGGAGTCTCGTGACGATGTGCCCCACCCGTAGCGGTTTCGTATCTGTATTACTCCCTGCTGAGGATGTTTTTTCTTCGTTGGAGAACGCTGATGCGGCAGTAAAAGTTACGAAGTCTTCTGGTTCGATCTGACCTTATACTGGAGTCGCCAACAGCTTTTGGTAAAGTTTGCGAACAGTTCTTCTGAACAAGTTAGCAAGTTGATCGGAAAAGATGCGGCGAATGACCAATCTCCAGTGAAAATTCTCTGGTCATTTGACGAAGTAGTAGAAATATCTACAAAGTTATTTTACAAGTGTGGATAAGCGATTATCAAGACAAGCGGCTATTGATGCTTTTTTATCAATTAATGATTCGAAACAAAAAAAATGGAGAAAAGCGGAAACGAAAATTATGGAGTCGGTCTTAGCTGCAACAGGGAAACATGGGAAAAGGTATACTTATAATCTTTTTCGAAGAATTAAGGTGAACGTAACCTACAATCGTTAGGTATCACTAGCTATTTGAAATTTGTCATCATTACGGATTGTTCTCCTCGCATCCCTGAAGATACCATTGCATTCAAAAACTACACTCAGATGGCTGTAGCAGCTGGCAAAATCAAGTGATCTTTTCTCCCCTTCTGATTAGCTCCTTGCTTCAGCCAGCGTGAAAACCAGCAGAGAAAATAGCACGTGTTCTATCAACGAAACCAAGCACGACGCCCATCACTGTAGCTAGCAGTGACGTTATTTTCCTGCAAGGCGGCCTGCTCAGTAGCCATCACAGCTCTTGGCAAGCAATACAGACCAGAAATTTGGTCTGTACCTAGCTCAACATACTGAATACGCCTTCTGGCGTCTCTGGATATCTTGAGTGGTTTCGAGGACATATCAGAAGAGTTCTCAACCCATAACTCTTCATTATAAATTCAGATTTTTTCTGGGAATTTGTAAGATCCTATTTTTTCCTCAAACATTTTGAGGAGTTTGCAAAGACCCTGCGAATGATTTCGGTTGAATTGAATATTATTATCTGTCAGGCAGAGAGAAATAGAGGGTAACAATGCATTCGAAATGTCAGCTAGCAATTAAGTGGCGACCCTAGCGGCCACTTGTTCAGAATAGGTCCATATTATTGATATAACCATGATATCGATTTTTGTATCCACGTCTCGTTTGGTGGATCTCAGTAGGTACACTTCACGCACACAATCTGACTTGGGCTTCCGCCCGGCGCCGACAATAGCCGAACAAAAAGTTTATCGTTCAATTTGTAATGGTTGTAACCTAAGGTTGCTAAAAATAATATAATTTTAAAAATACAGATTTATTGATAATAGCGTGGTTCGAGTCCTTGCTAAATTTGAACTTATTTAGCATACACGTGAACCATAAAAAGTCCTAGATATCGGTAAATGTCGGTAACAGGAATCTTGATGAAAAAGTAAGCATCGAAGAATAAAAATTGTTGTACTTGTTTTCAAAGAACCTTGGATAATATTAAAACAAGGACGGATCCAGGGCCCCCCCCCCCCCCCGAAATTTTGAACTGATACTTGTGCGCAGAAATGCAATATGGAATTTCGTAGGGGACTGAGGGTATAAATTTGAAATATTTTGTCCCCCCCCCCCCCCAA
>WSXT02155013.1:0-10186 GCA_011762715.2 Neuroterus valhalla | reverse complement strand
GAGTCAAATCCATAACCGAGCGCGGAGCGCGAGGTGAGATTACCATCGAGCGCGAAGCGCGAGACCCGAAAGTCACGCGCCGTAGGCGCGCTCAAACTTGCGAGCGAAGCGCGCGATGAGAATGTGCCCGCGCAGCGGACAGATTTTTTAAAAATTGGATTGATCATAATCTTGTAGTACTTGTAAATATGTAATTGAGAGCAAAATGTTTTATTGTAGTCGTAATTTAGATTTCAATTCGGTTATTCAGTTTCATTTCTGAATTCCAAGGGAGACAACATTTCTAAGATTCACCTCGCAACGGATTTTCGCCGCATTCCAGTGGAAGGGATGAGCAGGCAACCAATCAGAAGGCCCGACTCTCCCCACTTGTACGCGCGCGCGAGGTCCTTTGCGAATTTTTCTATCGCTGAAAAATGACAGCAATTAAGCAAACAATGAAGCAAAGATAAAAATACTGAGTATAATAAAGACTATGATTTTCCTCATTTTTGTGCATCAGGAAGGAGTAATATTAGTATTAAATGCTTTATTTTCGGGATGACTAGCTAAATGTCGAAAATAGACTAGTCGTCTTGAAAATCGGGGCGGCGTGACATTTTGTAAAATAATATATGTCTGCAGATATTTATGAATGAAATCTCGATATTTATTGATCAATATTTACTTGAAATTTGGTAAAAAGATGAAACACTTGTAAGAAATAGTGAAATATAATTAATATTTGGTATATAGATTTAAACTAACGCAAAAAAGTGAAACGCTTTTCACCTATCAATCACGGAATTTTTCTAATTAATAATTTTTAAAGGTTATTTGATTGTTCGTGTTTGAAGCAACTCTGAGCAAATTTCAGGCCTCGAGTGTTGCATTGATTTTTCATAGATTTTAAAGTTTTAAAAGAAATATTCCCATAGGAGTAATTTGCACAAACAAACAATTATAATAATTGAAAAAAATTTGCCTAATTAAATATGGATTGTATCGAATGCCTCTTGTTTCCCACTATACAAATTTTAGATGTAGTTTTCCATGTGAAGTTACATACTCCCAAATTTAAAATTGTTTAGTGAATTTTAGAAGCTTCAAACTTAAAAAAAACCTTGATTTTCGGAGAGCTCATCATTTGAAATTTCTTAGTTTGAAACGTTTCAATTTATGATTGTTCAATTGTGCCTGATTTCAAAATACTCAAACTGAGGATGTTTGAATTCTAAAACTTTTCAATTTTGGAACCGCAGAATGGGAAAGGATACAAAAAACACAGGTGATCCTCTTTACCTCACATAGATTTGTTTAAGAAAACAGAATAATACAGCACTAGGTTTTGTCAATAAAATCAATATATTTGCCTTGCTAGTGTGTTAGAAATTCACAGCCTTAATGATAGATTATGAGACCAGATATGTTTATCTCTATTTATATATAAATAGGTTTCGATACATCTTCATATTTATGAATACAGGATACCCTAGGATTTTATACTGAATTTGAGAAAGACGGACTTATCCAATCATTCCTAGGGTTCCTTACACATTCTTATATATTTCTTATTTACACGCACACGCAAGAAGGTATAAAAAACGTGGATATTCAAAGTCAACATTTTGAAGTGAAATTTGAGATAAAAGTGGCCATTTTTATTCTATATAAGTAAAACGAAATTACTCCAGGACACTTCGGAAAAAAGGTTGAAATTTAGTATAGAATCAGTATTGTTCCAAGATGAAGAACAATTTTATTCAATAGCCAATGAATACTCTGTAGCACAACGGCATCCATCCGAATATATCCGCGCCAAGCGTTGCTGAACTTCGTCGATCGAACAAAAGATCATCTCTTCAAACACACCATTTAGCGAGTTTTTAAAATCAGAAATCACGAATAAAATTATGTATTACATTTTTGTAAGAATCTTTCATGTCGACTTTGAAAACAAGTTACAAATATTTGGTTATTTTTTGAATTATTTTTCTCAAAGCGTGTTTGAGCAACGAACTGAAACCTATAAGTAAGTAAGAATGGACTCTTTGTGCACTTATTCTTAAAGCAGAGAGTGGAAAATTATTTTGTAGAATTATAAATATACGTACATTTCCAATGATTTCATGAACATAAGTTTCATATATAACATATTTTACTGAATTTACAATATATTTTCTTTTTTTCGTTAAAATATATAAATTTCATATTATACATGTTTTGAGCAATACAAAGCAGTAGTTTTTCTGAAACGAATAGACACTTGTACATAATTTACAGTGAGAAACTTTGGAGGAAATTCATTTTCAGGAAGATTTTGTTAACCTAGTGTAGGATATAACATATACATTTATACATATATGATGTGGAGAATGTGAATACCATCTTATAACTAGTGCCTTATTAAACAATAGATATATTTTTCAATCTTCAACTGATATTTGTACCACAATGTGAATGTGTTCCTATTCCTATTTTTGTACTAAAAACTCAATTTTTGGTTCGTTAATACTAGATGCAAAACGGAAATTGTTTTACAAATAATTGATATCATAAAATTAGCTTACTAGAACTTAAAAATGATAAAAATGGATACTCTACAGTTGAACGAAGCATATTAAAACATTTTCTAATTTATAATCTACAAATATGTAAGTGAAAATTTATATGTATATCGTTTCATAAAAAAGTAATTAAATTTCCTAAATATCCTTTTGCACTTATTTTTGAAAGAGATTTTTGTCAAGGAAGTCCTTGAGTGCATTTATAATTCCATTTATATCTTAGAGAACGTGCCTGCCCTTCATTATCTTCAGTTTAAGACCAGACGATACGAAACTCTAAAGGGACGAGAAATAATGTAAAATTTGTTAATCAACTCTACTTCAACTTTAATTTATAAAAAAAATTGAAAAGTTCCTGTTGTCTTTGATTTATTTGGAATCGGACAATGAACACTTTGAAAATATAAAATGAAATTCGAATACAGATATTTCTTCATGTCATTTTGACTCCAATGATTCGAAAGTATTTTTTGTACTCAAAACATTTGAAGTTTTCCTAAATTATATTTACAATATATAATTATTTCACTATTATGTAACTAATCAGTATACAATAAGGCAAATTGCGATTAATGTAACTTTGTCTATCTATCTTTAGTGCATTTTATGATTAATACATGTAGATTTTTACAGTATAATAGTTTTTCATTCAAAAGTTGGTAAAGGACGGTCATGAAACTTCGTGATAAATAAAATTCATCAATCTAGTGTAAAAAAGTATAAAGCCATATAAAATTATAACAAATAAAATACAATATACATATATCAGTTCCGACTTCATTTCGAAATTCATAGAAAGAATGGGTTTAATATTGACATCAAGCTCTAGATAATTAATGTATTAATAATAGCATAAAAATGTTTTCTTTCCCAAGTAAATGTTTTTGATTAGCTGTTTGTGTAAATGGTTATGGAATTATATTCGAATGCATGATGAAGTTCATTTTGTTAAAATTAATTATTTATACTTAGTGATTAGGAGTTGAATAAATGAGAAATTAGGTGAGAAAAATCAAGAGTAGTTTTTCTCTTTTAATGAAAAAAACTTTGGCCGGTTTCTGTATTATATCTTCTGAAAACTAAAATATTTGATCGAATAGGCGTTTGCACCTCAATTATATACTTTTTCAAAATTTTATGACTTTCAGTAAAAATCTGGACGGTGTCATCAACAATAATATGCAATACTATCTAGAAAAGAACTCCCCTATAAAAATAGAGATTAATTGAATGGGCGTAAGCTCATACAGTATGATTTGAAAATATATCTTCTAATCGATAAAAAATCTTTCAGTATTTTAATTGAATTTCAAATTTGATATAGATGAAGAGCTAATTACACTTTTGTAGGTCAGTTTCCAAGAAAAACTCAGTATCATCAGGGTGGCGATTCGGCGGACGATTTAAAATTCCCGGTCATTTCCCGGTACTTTCCGGTCATGTTTCTCAATTTTCCCGGTCAACTAGAAGTAACATATTCATATTTTTCGCAACACGCAAACATTTATTTTTTTCCAAGAATTTCATTCTAAATATTCTTTGATACAACAGATCAAACATTCCAAAATAAATCAATTTTGAAAAGAATAATCTAATTTTCAACAAAAGAAATATAATTTTTTTACAAGAAATGGAGCAGTTAAGCTTACAATTGAAAAAATTGATTGACGATGACACAAAAAATAGATTTTCAACAAAATAGTTCATTTTTTAACCATTGTGAAAGAAGAAGATGGATTTACAACTAGAAAGATAAATATTTAACTAGAGCGCTTTAATTTCCAACCATGAAGGTGAATATTTAAACAAGAAGATTGATTTCCAGATAAAAAAATTTATTTTCTAAGAAAAAATACAATGTTTAAACAAAGTAGTCGAATTCCAAAGTAAAAAAATAATCATTTAAAACCAAAAGTGAAACAGGGAACAGTAACATTTTTAGTTGAAAAAAAAACAATTTTAAACCAAGCATAAGTGTTATACTAAGAAAAAAAAACTTTAACTAAAGGAGTTGAGTTTCCAAACAGATAAATTAACTTTTACTGAAGAAGATTATGGAATGAAATTTGATGACTCCAATTTCAAATTGGAAAAAAAGGTTCAACTGAACAAATAGATTTTTAAAAGAAACTATAGGATTTTCAATTGGAACAAGTAAGATTTTCAGTTTAAAAAATTACTTATAAGAAAAAAAGCTATCTCTCAACGAACAAAAAAAATTGTCAAACAAATCATTACATTTATGTACAAAATGACGAAGAATCAAATATAATTGTAAATTGTTAGCTGAAGTAGTTGAATTTTAAACCAGAAAGACGAATGTTCAAGTGAAATGATGAACATTTAACTAGAATAGTTCAATTTTTGTACAAAAAATTAATTTTCATCCAAAAAATAAAAATAAAATACAAAGAAAAAACAATTTTTCAACAGAATGGTTGAAATCCAAACCATATAGGAATAAAAATTTTCAAACAAAACGGGAATAGTGACAATTTTGGTTTGAAAAATGAATTTTGAACCAAACATAAAAGTTTTCAACGAGATCAATATTCGACTAAAATGAAAAATGTTTGCCTGTATCACTTGGATTGTCAACCGTAAAGAAGAATTTTTTGAGAAAAATATTAACTTCCGAAGAAAAAGATAATTTTCTACAAAAAATCGATTTTTCAACAAAGTATGTGAAGTTTCAACAAAATAATTGAATCTTCAATTTAAAAAGACAAATTTTCAGCGAATTGTCGAATTTTGAAGTAGAAAAGATCAATCTTTCACTGAAATTTAAACAGTTGAATTTCCAGTTGAAGTAATTGATTTTTAACCAAACTGATGAATTTTCAGGTATAATGATTAATCTTCAAATGGATAGATGCATTTAAAGCAAAAAGATAAATTTTTGACCAAAAAGAATAAAGAGTTTATTTTCAAGTTCAAAAATCAATGTTGAACTAAATACTAGAATTTTTCACCAAAAAAAGATGATTTGATCTTTCAAAGTGGTTACAATTTCGACTAGAGGTGAATTTGGAATCGGAATAATGCAACTTTAACATAAAAATTTAACTCTCAAGAAACGAGTTTAAATTCCAAACAAGAGGTTGATTTTTTACCACAAAAAGGATGAATTTGCAATGAACAATGTTAACGAGCTTTCTATCATAATTCAGTGATATTTTTTCTTCGGAATACTACTTCTACTCTAAACATTTCTTGAAGTATTTTCTTCTTTTCAAATTAAGAAGAGGGAACTTTAAAATCGCGATGAATTTTGGATTGGAGGAACGATTTTTTAAAAATCCTCCGTGCCTTAAAAAAACTATAATTATTTTGTGAAATCCCCTGTCCCAAGTCATATAAATAAGGAAAAGCAAATAAAACGTGATTAATACATTCTGTTGGAAAAGTTAGATAATAATTCTTTCTGTAGGTTTGGGCTATCATCAATCCTATAATCAAATTCGAGTCAGCTAAAAAAATCTCACGGAACAAGAAATTTGGAAAACGCTTTTCTTTCCATGGAAAGAGAAGAAATTCTTTCTCTTATGGCATATAGATATATAAAAATATTTTGAGAATCAGATTAAAGAAGCGTTACATTCTTTTATTCAAATAATAAGATATCTTTCAGATTCATAAAAAGAATGCGGTCATTTCTCGTATTTTTTTGGTGGAATTTTTAATGGTCTAGGTTGAGTCTAGTAAACTCATGGTTTTTAATTAAATTCCCGGTCATCTCCAGGTTTTTTCCTGGTCATTTCCCGGTCTTTCCCGGTTTCCCGGCCAAGTCGCCACCCTCAATATGTAGAATGTAGACATTGGTCATTTCGTGAAATTTCTTACATACAAACGTATCTCCTAATACGTGAAATACAATTTCCTGTTTTGTAACTTCGAATATGGCGATAAAATTTCTAAAATATTTGTTCTCATTGTGTGAAACACTTGCAGGAAGTAGGAATTCTTTTTTTAAACTCATATAAAGTTTACAGTACTTGCAATCGACTCGTCTTTGGCTTGTTTTCGGCTCCTCTTCAGCTCCTTCAAGGTTCGCCTTTAACTCGCCTCTGACTCGTAAAGCAAACTTAAAACTCGCTTGAAACTGCCTACTTCCGCACTCGTAGCAAAATATAATATTTTCCACGTATTGTTTTCGATTAGTAAAACTTTGTACTTGTTTTAGCTTGACTTTAGTTAATCAAGTTAAAAATATGAATCTAGGGAATTCACCAAACCATAATTGAATTTCTGATGATACATGGATTTGTAATTGTTAGTTGATCATTTCGTTTTCTCTGTTTTCGTTTCTTTGATTTTCTTCGTGTTCCTCGCAGTGGCAACAGTGTGATGTGCATTTAGCTAAGGGATTGAGGGAATCTAATCCTTCAGCCACATACGTGACGTAGGTGTCGATGCTTTTGGTGTCTAGGGAAGGCAATGAGCAAGATAAGGACAAGGCATCAATATTATCTGGTTCCTCTACTTCTGTGACGATTGAATGCCAGGGAATTATCTCCGGCGACGGAGGCCTGGATTTTTTTGCCATCCCACTCGACGTTGAAAGCTTCTTAATCGCCTGGAACATCGGAAATTGCAACCCTCGACATTAATAACGTAACGTGATTGGCTTTATTAATTTTCAATCATTTTGGCGTCAGAAAACATCAGATTGATTAAACGATACCTCGATTTAGAGAGACTTCTCATTACCTATACTAAAATTTTTTTTTTTATCAGCACCTACATACTTCGAACAGAATCCAAATATAATCCAACTAAAAGCAGGGGAAAATCATCAAGGAGTGTTCAACTAGACAACTTTCATTACAGGGAATATAATTATCCCAAACCCACACAAAATCAAATCGAGCTGAAAAATCGCAACAAAAAGTTGAACAATTTTTTTTTATTCGTTTCAAAATGTGGTTGTTAACTGTTTCCGAAGTCTTGATACTCTGGCTTGTTTTTTGCACCTGGGTGATTTGTTTGAATTCAATAATTTTGACTTCTGAGCGAACATTACTCTTCTCAAAACTGAGAGATCTAAAACTTGAATAATTCAAAACTAAATTATGGCACTCATTTATCCTGCATGTAATTTGGGATGTTCAAAATTTATGATTCTATATTAAACAAATTATTATCTGAAAAGAATATTATTCTGAAAGACAAAATTGATGCTGCGCAGTTTTGATTCAATTATGCATTTCGTGCTATTAAGAATATATTACGTGCATAAAACTTCCCAATTTTTTTTTCACTTTCTTGAGTAATTAAAATATTTCAAGAATCAGAAGTTATCATAAAACGAATCTTTTCTAAGTAGCATTAACATGAATGTTTGACGATTTTCGGATACTAAAATTGAAAAATGTTTAGATTTTCGAATAAAATCAATATCTAAAGATTTAGTTATTGAGAACGATACAGTGAAGGCAGATCACAGTGAACTGAAACGGCAAAAAAAGTGCCAAAACTTTTGCATATGGAGGATTTGACTTAGAGTCAACTTGCGATGCACGTTTTCGATATATTTTCAAACGAGGAATTCAAATCCGTTTTCCTCTCTATGCCATCTCTACTCCTTCTTTAGTAAAAACACGCGCTTCAAACGAGCATGAAACGAAAAAAAACGTTTTTCGCGAACTAAATTCTATTGCTAGATAAATTTTAATAAATGATACATCCGAGGGATCCGAATTCGTTGCCTCCAGAAGGATATGTATATCGTTACAAACGTTAATGCATATCATACATTTTTCCGATGAAAATCGCGATTTCCCTATAAAAATCCACGAAAATCGCACTACTAACAAGCAAACAGTAATATATCACCTTTGCTCGAGCATACGCCATACATGTTTCATGTAGTTTTCAACATAGAATCCGAATCCGTTGCCTCCGGAACGACGTTTATACATTTTCCCGGTGGAAATCGCGATTTCCCGATGAAAATTTACGAATATCGCACTACCAACAAGCAAACAGTAATACATTACGTTTACTCGAGCATGTGCCACATATATTTTATGTAATTTCCAACAAAAAATCCGAATCCGTTGCCTCCGGAACGACGTTTATACATTTTCCCGGTGGAAATCGCGATTTCCCGATGAAAATTTACGAATATCGCACTACCAACAAGCAAACAGTAATACATTACGTTTACTCGAGCATGTGCCACATATATTTTATGTAATTTCCAACAAAAAATCCGAATCCGTTGCCTCCGGAATGATGTTTATACATTTCCCTGATAAAATCGCGATTTTCATATGAAAATTCACGAAAATCGCACTACTAACAAGCAAACAGTAATACATCACCTTTTCTTGAGCATGTGCCACATATATTTTATGTAATTTTCAACAAAGAATCCGAATCCGTTGCCTCTGGAACGACGTTCATACATTTTCCTGGTGAAAATCGCGATTTCCCTATAAAAATCCACGAAAATCGCACTACTAACAAGCAAACAGTAATATATCACCTTTGCTCGAGCATACGCCATACATGTTTCATGTAGTTTTCAACATAGAATCCGAATCCGTTGCCTCCGGAACGACGTTTATACATTTTCCCGGTGGAAATCGCGATTTCTCGATGAAAATTTACGAATATCGCACTACCAACAAGCAAACAGTAATACATTACGTTTGCTCGAGCATGTGCCACATATATTTTATGTAATTTTCAACAAAAAATCCGAATCCGTTGCCTCCGCAATGATGTTTATTATTTCCCGGTGGAAATCGAGATTTTCCGATGAAAGTTCACGAAAGTCGCACTACTAACAAGCAAACAATAAAACGCTACCTTTGCTTAAGCATGTGACACACAAATTTTATGTATATTCCAACGAGGAATCTGGATCGGAAATTTTAATTAGGATCTGCACAAGAATATTTATGTTTGATGTTAGAGAGTATAAATGAATGATGTTTTAAATAATGTAATTCATAAACATTCTCATTCAAAGACAAGTGTACACAAGTTTGAAATTTCTGACGAATCTCAATTTTGAATTCATTTTTTAAATTACACTTGAATAAGGAAAATACAGAACACCGATGAAATTATACAAACAACTAATTTAAATTACAAAATAAGAATATTTTTTGATTGAAAGTCGTGATTTTCACCTGGAAAATGTATAAATATCGTTCCGGAGACAAAAGATTCGGATTAATCATTAAAAATATGTTACGAACATGTACCATGCATTAAAATGTATCAACCAATAAAATTTGGTTCGCGAAAAACGTATTTCTTCGGTTTAAGCTCGGAGTGAAGATGGCATAGCGAGGGAAACGGATTTGAATTCCTCGTTCGAAAATACATCGAAAACATGTATCGCAAGATAATTGTAACTCAAATCCTCCATATGCGAAAGTTTTGGTACTTTTTTTGCTCATAGATTAATAGACATTCAGGTACCTCATATTTCGTTGAAAAGTTGCGATTCTGTATTAGAGTAATAATAGCCTTGGCTCGACACTTAGCAAGGGAGACTATAAATTTACGAGAAATCGATAATCACATTAAAACGGTGCAGAAATATCTCGGATTTTGATACGATTTACAAAATGTTCGTTATTCCAAAATCTTGTTGTCGATTAAAACTTTATTTATATTCGTAT
>WSXT02155002.1:0-10186 GCA_011762715.2 Neuroterus valhalla | reverse complement strand
ATACTGTCCAATCACATATTTTAAAATATTTGGAAAAATAATGCGTATAAGAGAGATCGGTATGAGCAAGTGAACGCATAAAATGGAATGACCGCATCACCTCAATACTATATGAATATATGAATTCTTATTTCTCCGAAAACTGTTTTGAAATTAATAATTTGCTTTTAGAATACTTAAACTATGAAGACACAAAGTTTTCGAAATCAAGAGGAATAGGAGTGTTTGGAACAGACGCAATAGAAACCGGAATTCCCGCAGACGTATGGAGATTCTACTTGGCCTATATTAGGCCGGAAAGTCAAGACTCCAATTTCTGTTGGTCGGATCTAGCTACAAAAAACAACAGCGAACTGTTGAACAATCTTGGTAATTTCGTAAACAGGTCTGTAACATTTCATTAAATTTTTATTTTCTGATTCTTGATGAGAAAGTATTTTATAATAAAGTGTTTAATAATTAGGGCTCTCATGTTTGTTGAGAAAAACTATGATTCTAAAGTACCAGCTATGGAACCTCAGGAGGACGATTTCACGGTTTTGGCTTTGACGCAACGTGAATTGACCAACTACATTCTTTGTTTCTCGAAAACCAAAATTAGGGACGCTTTGAAACACGTTCTTGCGATCTCGAAACATGGAAATCAGTACATGCAGTTCCAGCAACCGTGGGTAAAAATTAAAGGCACTGATCAAGAAAAGTAAGTGGAAATGTTACGAATTAGTATTTTTGTAAAGACAATAGAATAATATAGTCAAATAATTGTTTTCATTATTTCTAATAGAAAAAAGGCAGGAACAGTCATTGGAATTTGCTGCAACCTGGCGTGTTTGCTGTCAGCACTTCTGGGTCCATACATGCCCAGTACAGCCCGAGAAATAAGAGGTCAATTAGGCATGGATAAAAAAGAATATGGCTACATCCCAGACCTTGTCACGACTATGTTACCTGCTGGGCATAAACTGAACAAACCAACTCCACTGTTTACCAAAATAGAGACTCAACAAGTAGAAGACTTGCGGAAGAAATATGCCGGCAAACAAGACTCATCTCAAAAATCTCCTGAGGATATTAAGACTTTAGAAGATAAGATAGCAAAACAGGTTAGTTACGATTCGAAACATTTAACACGAGACGCCTTTCTTTACCGTATTTTGAATTATTTTACCGATATTGTACACACTGCATAGCCCTATATAATTACTATGAGGAACGTGATGGAAAATTTTATTCCCCAGACTTCGTATTTTAGTATGAGCATATTTCATACGAGCAAATTTGCATGTGTATACTTTTAAATAAAAATGGACTAGATCGAGAGGTTGGCAACTCAACCTACGGAGCTTATCATGCCTGACTCCAACAAAGAAGTAGGCTATTAAAATCGTAGCTCGTGCGCTCTATAGTAAGTGAATAGAAATTTGTGTGTATTTACTATAGATGGCACGAGTTACGTTTTTATTGACAGCCTTGAAGAATCATGTCTTCCTCATAAGGAGCAGTCGACCTCAACTTACGAGTTGTCAACTCTTAGGGCGAGATTGTCTATTTTATACAACGCCTCTACGAGATATAAGCGTTTTTGTGATTCGTGGTGGGAGAAGGCCATTTTCGGTTACGCGGGTATTATACTTTAGGTTTAGCCTAGGCTCCAACATTTGACACCATTTTTGTGTTTCCGAACCAACCAGAAGTATTTTTTTGCGTTTGAAGAAAAAATTAAATATTAACGCTCATAGAACCCATATAGAATTATTTTGCTAGAGTAGAAAGGCCCTTCAGCACTTGAAAATAAAAGTTCAAATTTTAATTTATAGAACACATATTCTCACCTATAATATAATGCTGCATCTTTTCTTTGGAATAAAAGAGTTAGTAGCATTTTTAGTTTCTAAATTATTTGGGAAATAGTGTAAGCGATTTTATGCCTATTAAAGGGGAAGAATGGAAAATGATGTGGATAAATAAATAAAATAGATATTCAAAAATGAATATTAAGCACTTCAAACACTAACTACCCTTTCAAAACACCGTCTAGTATTACCTGATTTTTCCTGAGACTAATTGAACGCGGAAACTTGCTTTCACTCTACTGTCGGCCAAAATATCATGTGAACCTCAACCAAAAACGGTCGTTCCCGCTTTGTATGAATCGAAACACCGAGGCGAAGCCATGGCTAAGCCAAGGTGCTTAGCTTCACAAACGGCACGCAAAAGCCCAATTTCGCTCTCGGTGCACAATATACGATTTTCACCTGATTAAAATATTTCGCCTTTTTTTACTTCAACTCGCGGCAGATTCAAAAACTTTTGATATTTCTCAATCAAACGTTTATGGAATATTAATAATTTTTTTCCAAGACATTCTTGCACGAGCAATTTTCAGCGTTTTGTGAGTCGAGCGAATTATGAGCAAGCGAAATGTGTCTGTGGGTAAAATGTTTATGAAGGTTCAAAGAATTTTTCCCGAAAGTTTAAGCTCAGTTGGAACAGTAGTTAACCAACTGTTGATGTTTTATTCTTATGGTGCAATCGCTTTTCTTCCGCAAATAGTGATCAGGCCGGTAGCCGCTACCCCAACTTTGAGCGGAACTATCCCCCACACCCGGTCGAGATTTTGCCATGAAAAGCACGATGAATATGAAAAATAGTGGTTTACAATATTTTTTTAACAGATGAAAATACCCAAATGTTGCCACTTAAAGAAACATGAACTTCATGAAGGTCTTGATTTTCAAAATTATAAAGTCGTTTCTTGACATGCTTTTGACTCGCATGATTGCCGCAGTTGCGCGGCAAACTTCATGCTCGTTGACAATCGACGACTTATCCTGCTTGTAGGGCAATGTACTATCTTCTAATAAAATATTCTATTAGCTATTAAAACTGCTATAATATAAATGAAGTGAAGTTTCCCTTCAAGAAAATGGAAAATAACTTGAACCCTACAAAATGCAGAAAACGAACGAAGGATGAAAGTTTGTGGGAAAGAAATTTTCTTAGTTGCAGCGGAAATTCGTTCTTTAACAGTTAATTTATCAATTATATTGCAGGAATGTATACGATAATATTATTAAATAGACACATGTGTATTGTGTATAGATAAATTTGGATTATAGAGAAAAATATTCATTTGATCATAATAATATTTTTTGTCCAAAATTTTTTCATGTTGCTTCACACAATATTGAAAAAAGATATTGAAATAGTGAGATTTTACAAACTTTTCTTAGAAGTTATTATGAAAACGCTTTAAAACACTAAACATTGCAGCAGTCTAGGTAATATTTTCAAAATTTACACCGTCCGCGAGAAAAACAATTCGAATTTTTCTACGTCAAGAGTATTTAGGAGACATAAAAGTCGTGCAGAGAAAGGAAAAAAATAATTTCATAAATGAAAATATATTAGTTCTTATATATTTATCGTGATTTTAATTATAATATTTCGAGTGGGTGTGGGTTATACTCCCGCTCATCGCTGGGATAGCAGCTACCGGCCTGATCGTAGTGCACGCGGGAGAAAATCGATCGTGCCATAATTTAAAACATCGACTCTTGGTTAACTACTGTTCCAATTGAGCTTAAATTTTGCAGAAAACTTCTTTGAATCTTCCTGAACATTTTTCGCGCTGACTCATATCGCTTACTTGAAATTCGCTCGACTCCCGAAACGCTGGAAACTATTTGAGCAAGAATTATGCAACGTCTTGTAGAAAATGAACAATATTTATTGAAATAAATATTTAAAACTTTCGTTGACGCCATCTATCACAGAATATTACAATGCACATTTCCTATAAGTTCCATTGAAAAATATAAAAAACTTTTCAATTAGTTTCAAGTCGAAGTAAAAAGACGCAAAATTGCAAATTAAAAAAATTCAGAAACTAAAAAAGCTATGAATTTTTGTTTTCAAAGAAAAGATGCGGCATCATATTATGGATGAGAATAGTGGGAAATATGCGTGGAGGTAACTCGATGTGCACAACTGCATGTTATCTTGACCATCAAGTAAAATGATGATTTTACATGCATTAGTATTTTGAATTGAGGATTTGCTACTGTTGGTTAGGGCTTCTATAGTATTTTTCAAACAAGAATTCCCAATAAGTTTTCAAGTACACATATCCGCACATCATTATTATTTCGTAAAATTTAGATGTGTTACATTTGAACGATAATAAATTATTCCATAACTAATTCATATTGGTCTTATGTACATACTTTCAAAGATGCAAACAAAAAAGAGTGACCAAAAAATCAGTGTTTTTTGCCCCGATGGTGAAATGGCAATCACAAAAAAGTCTCAAGTTGGCAGGGCAATTAGTTTCAGAGGTATGCGAGGGGGGTCAAATTAATTTTCGCTCCTGCATATCTCCTCTAAAAAAACATTTTTTTGGGTCACGGATTACTAATCTTATGTTGGAGCCATTTGTAAGACGTAATCTATTTCCGGGCAACATTCAGAAACCCCTATAAATTGAGTTGCATGAAGATTAAAGAAATTTTCTTTAATGCCCCCCCCCCCCTTATTGAGTTAAATATTCTGAATTAGAAAATCTGATCCCAGATTCGTTATCAGGTACCTAAAAACCCTAGGATAAGTGATTTCGTGTTATGAGACTTTGCCTCTTTTTTTCTATTGATGTCTGCTTTTGTGGTATCATTTAGCATGCAATCAATTTCCAAAATGGGATGACCAAAAAGAGACCATTTTTTGCGGCCACTCTTTATCTGCGTGAATTTCGCATAAACTATGTTAAAATAATGTATCACTATGAGAATGAAATGGAAGGACAGGTTGATATAGATAATTTTATCGCCTCCAATGTTAAAACAGTATTCAAAATTGACGATTCTGACATTTAGTCGTTAGGATTGTATGGCCATGAATGTAACTGTTTTCAATTTTATAGGCCCAACTAGTTAGGGATCTGAAAGCCAAAAAAGATAAAAGTGTTTGGCAACCAGAAGTGGATGTTCTTCTAAAATTAAAAAAACAGTTGACTTGTCTACAACCTGCCGAAACCAAACCTTCAAAAGCTCCAGTAAACAAAAAATCAGTGGCACCGTCAATTGTTCCGGATCAAAATGGAAGTATTTCTGATTCTGAAGATGTTAAAACATTAGAAGCAGCCATTGCGAAGCAAGTCAGTAAATATTTACATCGTTTTGCAATACTTTCAGACGATAATTCTGCAAGTTTTCGTGAATCATTTTTAACAACTCATATTTTTAAAACACTGTGTCTAGGGTCTTCTTGTTCGGGAACTCAAGTCCAAAGAGGAAAAATCTGTGTGGCAACCACAGGTAGATATGCTCTTAAAACTAAAGAAGCAATTGGCAGATCTGGTGGGCACGACATCCAGTGACAAAAAGCCTAAAATGAAGAAGTAGAATAATTTTAGAAAATCGCTGTTTCCCCGGAAAAGAGTCATGTGATCACTTTTATTTATACTTTGATTTTTTTTTTTTTTTTAATATTACAAAGTCTGTTGGTTAAAACGTAGAAGGCAGTGCGAAGAAATCGGATTTATGATTTGAATCCTCGAATCATGATAAATATTTGCTAATAAATTGCTGTAATAAATGCAACGGATATGATTCATTTTTCCATCCTTATTCACTATAGTCTCTGCGTCCTTGGCTTTAATAAAACAGGAATTTCCTGGTACTCGCAACCATGATAAAATTGTAAATTATTGGGAAGTATTATTAAACAAAAAATATCCGCGAAATGCTCTGCGTATATTATCTTTCCCTTGTATTTCTTAAATTATTCGACTTCTCTCATAATATCAAATACGTCGTTCGGTTGTGTTGACAATAAAAAATTGAGGTATTATCAGTTCAAATTCATCCAAACAAACTTGCAGAGCTCAGTTTCATAAACGAAATGGCAGAAAGTTCTGAGATTTTCACAGAAACCGTGGTATGTGTTCTATGTTTTCTCAGTTCTCGAAAGAAACCGTAAGAAAATTTGAGCAGCTAAGGTAAACTGTCACATTTTCGATAAACTGGTATAAGGCTCACGAACATAACGTGTTAATTTAAATGTAAATCATCTAAAGTTTAGAACAGTCGACCTCTTTTCAATTGCACAGACCAGCAGATAACTCTTCCATGAATCTATATTCCGAATCTAAGAAAATTCTCGAGAAAATTACATAATGCTGATAATACCTCAAATAACTACAATTCAATATTTGTCAGGTACCAATCAAAATATTGATAATAAATGATCTCATAGACGTTCAAGTTTATTTTTATTATTCGAAAAACAATTCCACACAAAATTAAACACAACAAAATTTGGAATGAAGCAGAAACAGTTCTTACAAAACATTCGCAAGATTCTCAAACACGTATGATGCACATATAAATCAAGTCGCCACTAAAATGGTTATGTATGCACTGAAAGTTCCTTCGTGACTAAAATGTTCCCAAAATACATCTTGCTTGACTTGCTTACACCATGTTTTGCAAAACTTTTTACATCAAATAATTATAACATCCGTCCACACTTTATACAATATCATCCATCCACACCTTATTCCCATGACCACTCGCTCGCTCTCATTGCCTAGCCTTCCTTGCTTCGCCTCGCACGTATTTTCCTACATTTCGCCAAACTCTGCCTCCGCGGTTCCTACCAATTTATTGTGCTATGCTTTATTTGCTATTCCTTATCTACTAGTTACATTATTTACATCTTCCTTCCACCTACTTCTTCTCCTTCTTACACACCTTTCTCCATTCCTCCTCCTTCCTTCTCTTCTCCATTCTGCCCAATACCCCCTTCGCCCATGTAATCGCCATTTTCTCCCCTCTTTCATGCAGAATTACCTCCATGCTTATTCCAGTCCTTTCCACCTCCTCGCATTCTTTCACCCAATGCTCCACCTTTGCATTCTTTTAATGACATTATAATATTTTTCATGTTTACATTTCGAAAAACTTTAAATTTCTCAATCAAGTTATAATACTTACATTATTTCTTTATCATATTACAAATTTAAAATGTACTTACCAATACTTTTTCTAGTCAAATTCTGTTCACACATTTTTAAAACAGGTACTGAAAATACGGCAAAGAGGCGCTGCTGTATAAAAAAAACATGGCTGCCTATGGGATCCGGCATGCATATGATTAGCATTAGTCTTAACACGTTTGTTCAAGTAAAGTATAATTCAAATGTGATAAAAATGTTGCTACTCTCTCTAAAAACATTGTGTGAGTATGCCATTGCAACGCCATCTTCCAGAAACATGACCGAAGGTGAAAGAGCGATAATTCGTGATAATAATAACAACAGTGAGATCAATAAACAAGTGTCTGTCACTGTCATGGATTTCACTTGCAAAGCTGGCACGAGCCATAGATTTTATTTAATGATCATGGTAATAATTCTATTTAATAATCACGTAATAACTGTATAAAAAACGAACCAATAAATACATAATCATCAACGCTGAAATGCAGAGAACTAGTATTTGTTGATCAGTATCTTGAATCTTTAGTCGTTTTAACCATTCGGAACGTTTATCAACAATAATGCTTTCTCCAACGAGATTTTTCACTGTAACAGTATACCGCTGCCGAATTTTGGTACTTCATGGAAACTCAAATTAGTGTTGATATTTTTTCTGGAGTCACAATTGACAACGCAGCACACATTGCCTTTGCGAGTATCGTTTCCCTTTCTATGGTTCCAGCAGCTTCCCATTTTTAAGATTTTATATTAACTTAATAAACTTCTTATGTACTTCTTACTGATTACTCTGACACAAAATTAATTATTGTCGCGTTATTTGAGTGCAACACGCATGTAAACAATGCTACGTGTATCCCATAGGCAGCCATGTTGGTTAGTTCGCTAGATGGCCATCAGGTCTCGCATTGCAACTTTCAATTCCCAATAATGATCAACAAAAGAACATAACCTCTCTAACTTGCGTCAATTTGACAAACTTTCTCCTTCGCACACTTTTCTATGTATAGGAAGAGGACAACTGCGCACCTGCGCCCGCGAAAATTTAAGATCTTCCTGTAATGTGCTTACCACTTACGATAATGTTTCTATTCCCAGTCTCGAAGGGCTTCCCACTGTCAGTTGGGTCTCCTTATTACTCCTTCGTGCTTCAGATACCATTCAGATACTTCGGTCTGGTAAGTGCAACAGCATGTGCCGTTTTGCTACTAGGAAGCCAAAGCGCTAGAACCCTATTACCAATTATTCCCTAGCTCCCTAGCAAGTTATGATCAGAGCGGTCAAATTTCAATTGTTTATTGTATTAACTTATTGAGTGATACATTTGATGAAACCCTATTTAGAAATAATGTTTAACAATGAAGTATTTGTGAACTTTTCAATATGAACGATTGTCTCTATTCCTTAGATAAATTCTCAAAAGAGAAAGAAATTAGAAATAATATGAGTTCAGAAGGCTCTTTCTTAGATAATGCATATAGACAGGTCCAGGACTAACTTGACGCACACGATCTCGAACTTGACACGTGTGATCTAGACCGCACGCCTAGATGATTCATAAACACATGAAAGGGTTAGGGCGACTAGGCGCCCTTTAGACGTCGTAAATCACCCTCGTAAACGTGATTTTGACAGAAAAACGTCAAGAGTCGTAAGAGTTAAATACTGCTTATCGAATTCGACTAGGATAGGTAATTTAAATATACTATACTGTGACGTCAGCAATTTTATTGGCTAGTGAGACCGTCTCCACTATTTTTGGGACCGAAACCAAATGTATAAATATATGTGCAGAGTCCGGAAGACGTCAGATTATTGTATCTCGACGCTTTTCTTGAACCTGCGTCTCTCGTATCTTTGAATATAAATCAGTATTTGGACTTGGAACAATTTTATAAATTCAGATCTGTGAACGTGTTCAAATACTAGAGACGCATACGTGACTTCGCGTTTTGATTTTGCTGACTTATAAACAGTTATATATCGTAATTATTTAGTTGCACGCTTAAAATTTTGGGCATCGAATTTTAGTGATGAAGCCCTATTGGATTGCGGGTATCAAGTATTTGTAAAAGAATCGATAGTGTTGAATAACACAATCTGAGAACTGAGCCTAATTAGATGAAAAGAGAATTTGAGACATAAATAATGTTAGTATTGATTAGAACTTGGTGCTTTATTTATTCTAATTTGAACCTGATCTTTTCCCGCGGCTAGTGATTTTTATCATTAAACGACCTCAACGTCGGCAACGAATCCTCTCCAAGATGAATGGAGACGCAAGAGCGCTGGGGACGTGCTGGTGCGCGTGTCTCCCTTTGCACTTGAAAACGCGAAGATTCCCGCGCTCGCGCACGACTGCGCATGAGTCTGCTCTCTCTCCCCGTCGAGCACGGTCGTATACACAGGTCCAGGAGCTCTCGTGGTGGGGGATGTTCCCTAACGTGAGCCAAAAAGTTTCGCAAACGGGCCACTGAGTGTAGTGGCGCATATGTCGAGTGCTTCAGGATTTGAAAATCAAAACAAACCACGGTCGTCTAACGCACGGTCTAACCCAAGTGAACCAAAGATGACTGAAGACGAAGTGTCAGCAAAATTCACACAATAATAAAAAGACCTGCAAAATGCCTAGTTGCTCCATGCCGAATTGTGAGACAAATGAGTCAAGATTTGAAGGCAAAAGATAATCATTCAAAGTGCCGAGTGATCTTTCATGAATAGAAATATTTTCCAACGCAACTCATTGCATTTTAATATTTTTAGAAATTAGTTTCATAAAAATATTTGTTAATAATGTAATTTCTGGCTTTATGTTGGTTTTATTGTTTTCAATAATTCATCCATATTTTTCCAAATACCAATTATATCTACAACAAATTAATTTCTTGAGATTTAAATTTTAAATTGAACCGCCACTTTCAGCACTCTACTATTACGCCATCACCGAAAGTTGCGATTTTCTGAATGTACCGGAAGCTTCAATAAGGGAACATCCTCCACTACGAGAGCCTCCGGACCTGTGTATACGACCGTGCCGTCGGGAGAGAATATTTCCGTTTGTTACAGGGGGCGATCCTCTTTTCGACGCCAGCTCCCGCTTAGGACCTTCTCCCATTCTGGCGCTCTGTGGCGTCGAAACTCCCTTCCGCGCTGCTTCTGCTGCCGGCGGGAAACGAAATTCGTCGCCAATGC
>WSXT02154991.1:0-10186 GCA_011762715.2 Neuroterus valhalla | reverse complement strand
CCTAAAGAAACCACGTGGTTTATGGAAGGCCCCTTATTAGGGTGAATATTATGGCTTGCAGGAATATCTCCAAATCTCTTTGGTACGTTTCAATTGAAAAAATTTTATTTCACAATAATATTGTTTATAAAATAACAAATACACAATTCCTCAAACTATTCTTCAAACATTAACGCACGAAAGAAATGTATGGATACTCCTTTAAGAAATAAAATGAGCCTCAAAACATTAGAATTGAACTAGGGTTGAAATACACTGCATGCGAATGTCAACGAAAACGTTTAACGCTCATATAATAACTATCACACAAAATCAACAACACTATCTGTCACGTAACTATGGTCTTTACAATTTAATTTCTCTAACTGTTACAGGTAAATGAAGGAATTAGGTAGATAATTCATTGGAAAATTATTTTATGGAGCACTATAGTATCTATGTATTTAAAAATTTTTTTAATTGAAAAAATATTGATAAATCATCAATATGATGAGTCACAAAAGTGATTACCTCTATTAATATATGTTTATTTCTTTATTTAAACATACCTTTCGGTTTTTTAAAAAGTTGTGTTCAAACTCTTAAAGCTAAGAGAAAACTAAGAGGAAGAGGATATTCTACAGGGATTTCTGAGATTTGACAAATTGAGAATGCATTTAAGAAATTTCACAAGGATTTCCAAGATTTCACAGATTTCAAAAGTTTCGAAGAGTTTTAGGAAATTGCAAAATTTTCAACGGGGATTTCCAAGATTCTAAAAAATTCCACATAAATTTCCATGATTTCAAAAGATGTGACAAGATTTTGAAGATTCGGCTCAAGTTTTTAGAGAAATTCAAAAGATTCCACAAAGACTTCAAAAGTCACAAAGATTTACTAGGATTTTAAATATTTCACATATTCTGAACGTCTTAAGGAGATTTCCAAGATTGCACAGTGATCTTTATGATTTCAAATAATTCAAATATGTGGCAAAGAGTTTAGACGATAACAGAAATATTTGAATCTCGATTGCAACATTTTTCATAGGGATTTCCACAATTCTCATCAAGGTTTCCAAGATTTCAAAATGTTTCAAAAAGATTTCGGAACTCTTATGAATTTCAAAATATTTCAAAATATTTCAAAGTTTCCGAAGATTTCACTGAAGATTTTAGAAAAATTTAAAAGATCACAAAAGTATTTCACGGAGATTCCACAGCGATTTCCAAGATACTACGGATTTGAAAGATTATGAGTTAGTAGGAGAACCAATATATAAAAAAAAATTAATTAATATTAATCACAATAAAATAAAAACCTGATCGTCTTAGGGAATTTCCATCCAAATTTTTTGCAATACAACTTGAACGAATGTAAAATTCAGGAAAATACTATAAAACACACTTTCAAAAAAACATGTGTTTATAATATCAAACAGATTCTTATATAAAAGTCCCATAACATAATTTTTAGCAATACTTAGAGAATCTTTGCATGCTGGCATTGATTGCATACATATAAAACTGAGTTATTTAAAATGAGAGAATAGTATACCGTTAAAAGACGAAAATTTAATAGGCGTTCGAAACTTTATTCCGATAATTAAGTTTGCCCTGATTATTCAAAATTATTTAGAATAGAGTAACTCTTGCAGTTAAGATTTAAAATAACTCAAACCATTTGAATCTTTAGGCTTGAACTCTCCCGGGCTCATTGGCTGAGCGCACATAGTGGTTTCAGTCATGTGCGTGGGGGAGGGAGGGGGGGGGGGCACTGGCACGGACTGGACCAATCCACTCTTGTTTCCAGCATGTACCTCAAAAGTGTTACATTTCAAATATCAATAAATGTTAACACTGAGTATCGGAGGAAAAAAATTGAATGTGACACGTAATTTTCCAAGAATACCAAATACAGGAGACTTCCGTGTAGCCGCACCGCTACGCGACGTAAACATCCGTTCAGCTGAACTCAGGAGAAATTCCTACCACTGTCCGCATGGGGGTTTCTAGAGGTGACTTCTAATTGGTTGCTACCGTCAGTTGCCGTGTCTACTCGGGAGAAGTGGAGGTAGAAGGGGCCGTTCGAGTTCAGCTAAACGAGCGTGGAAGCGTTCAGATAAATGGAAGTTCAGCTAAACGAAAGTTCAGCTAAACGGAAGTCGCTGGAAACCAATTAACCATCGCTGGAAAGGACTTTCCGTTTTTCTGGTCAAAACAAAATTACTTCAACTTCTCCACAAAATGCAATAACAACACAGCCTTACAAAGAAAAAATGGGATGTCCGACGGACCAGATTAGTCATATTTTAAGGATTTTGGGTCGCTGAATCCGAATCCGTAGTCGGAATTCCGATATTAGTTTGGTTTATTTTTTCCCTGGCGCTTCGAGCTCGGCTACTTACGTTCTTGATTCAGTTTACAATGTTATGCACACACAGAGTTGCAAATATTGCAAAACTGTTGAAAGCCTCTACTTCTATGAAGATTATTGACTTTTTAAATATTTTTGATGAAATTTTTTTGAAAATTAATTTTACTTAAGTCTCTTCTGGCCTGAAGGAACACATTCTCATTAAAATAATCGCCACCGATCTCTGCATCTCGCATATTTTGGCTAGCAAATTGAATTTCTCATTGTTTGGAGAGCTTTGTCATGAATATAACAAAAAATATACGGTTTATTGAAAAATAGTTCATATAAAACTTGAAGACTTTTTTAACATGAAAAATTTTTTTATTCAATATTTCTCCTTGTCTCTTGTTGTTTGGCGGAAAAATGGTATTTTTACATTCTCATTCGGAATGAGAAGGTATTGGTTTTATGTGAAAATTGACTTTCGCGAATTTAATGAAATCTCCACGTTTTGAGACCCCCCGAGTCAGAAAAAATGGTTTTTTACGAAGGTGTCTGTCTGTCTGTCTGTAATCTGTGTACTCGATAACTTTCGAAAGAATTATCGGATTGGATTGCCCTTTGGCACACATCTTGAGGGACCGAAAAGACAGGATGAGTTGTCGTGATTACAACGAAAAACATTCGTCTTATCGAAAAATAATCAACTATTCATTTATAGATTTTTCTAAGATAAACAATTTTCGTACCTTTCACTTTTTACCTGTCTCGCTTAGTTTTGTTAAAAAATGAAATTTTCCATTTTTAGTAACACTTTTTACGATTTAAACAAAAACTTTGCATCTTACAAAAAAAGTGGTCTCAAAAAAATTTTGAGATCTTTTAAAAATGAATAATTTTGGTTCTCAACATTTTTTTTCACCTTGCACAATTTGAGCGGGAATGTGCATTTTTGATTTTTCAAAAAGCTATTTTGATGGATAAAACCAGAACCAATACTCAGAAATGTCTGTTTGACGGACTCGTCCTTTCTTTTACAGCCTTAAAAAAGTGTGCTAGAGCACAATCCAATATGATCATCCTTTCGAAAGTTATCGAGTCTATAGATTACAGACTGCAGACAGACATTCAGACACCTTCGTAAAAATAGTTTTTCCTGACTCAGGGGGTCTCAAAACGTGGAGATTCCATTAAATCTGCGAAAGTCGATTTCCGCATAAAACCAATACCTTCTTATTCAGAATGAGAATGTAAAAACGCGTGCTTTTTTATTATTTTGACAACAGATTTGGATTCAGCGACGAAAAGTACAAAAGAAATGTATTTTTTAGTTCGCTGGGCCCAATGCTTTGTGGTAGGGGAGAGACTGTACAGAGAACAACGGCGTAAAATCTCGCGAAGAAAAGTTAATTCAGTAGGATTTTAAAATATCCAGAAGACTTTGTTCATAAATTGTAAATAATGAAGTAAACGAAAAAACCGGTAACGCATCTTTATCAAATTAAAAGTAGCTAATAATATTCATTTTTCACAATTTTCAACAATATTTTTGCTTGCTCTTGATATTTTGTTAGATATTTTTGATATTATTTTATATTGATGATGTTGCATAACATCAGTTCAGGTACAAACTATTTCTGTTGAAAATGCATAATAAATTATTGCATAACTAGCACAAATACATTCCTTGATCTCTGAGTTTCTCATTTCCTCACTTTCAGGATTAGATTAATTTGAGAAAATGTATTTCCTCGCGGTTGAAAATTTTGGGAAAAAATCAATGTCCACAATGCCCAACTTCTTGACAAGGAGGCATAAATATTACGGAACAACAAAATGTGAAATCATGGGATTGAATTCCATCAACATTCAGAAACAAAAGCGGGCGCCTTCGAGTGCAAATTTTCTAGTACCCACCTTAAAACGTCGTTTTTAAGTATGTGTGATGGAGAGCTACCTTTTTTATCGATCAGTCACCAAGTGGTAACCATCTGCTTTTAATAATTATACACTCGACGTTACATTTCAATACACATATAGCTCAACTGTGTGTATTATCACAGGCTTGAGAAAATGACAAAAGTCTGGTTTGTCTTCTGCTTCCATAATAGAATGCATCCATATACACAATGGAATTTCAACGATCAAACATGGCCAACACATATACAATGCTTAGTAAACAATCAACTTGATTGTTACTTCCTCCAGAACAGTGGATTTCCTAAAGTAATAACAAATTCAATTCTTTTCATGCATGCGCCGTCCGAACTTGAGGAGCGTTTAAACTGTGCTATGCTAATTATGCATTCCTGAACTAAAATAGCATTTCATATTGTTTGCAAATAAATCAGCTGTATGCTAGGCACATGAGTGAGGGTTGCAAAAAATATAATAAATACAGTTCTTCATATTGGCACATCACATATATTTTTTAAAGTCGAGTATAAAAAGGCTGGTAATGGGGGGAAATGGAAATCGAAAAATATGGACAAAGCCCTGCGTATTTTGCGGGAATCAGATCTAGACATATAGAGGATCCGCAAAGATATTTAGATTGATGAACAAAATTTCGGTTTCTTCAACCCCGGAATGTGGTCGAGGATGAAAGAAAATATTTGGTTTGTTTAAGAAAATTTTTTAATGACATAATGATTTATTTCCAAGAATTTAATTTCAGTATAGCTAATGGTATTACTGAATTATAATCTTTGCTACATGTTCTACTTATGTTTTCCATCGTAATTAGTTGTTGACTTATATTGATAAATTATTCTCAAATTTTAATAATTACAAAATATATTCTGAATACTCCAGTTTCTGGAAAATTTTTTAATGAAATAGTTTGCAAAATACAATTGTGCTCTGAATGCGATAACAAATACCTTAAGTATTATGCGCAACTGAATAAAAAATGAAAAAATTTTCATTTAGTTGTCGCAATATTTGATTGAAAAGAAAAACTTTTCCATAATAATTATTCGAAAAAGATGAATGTGTATGCTAGGGAACGTTTTTACGCTATGTAGTTGAAGTAAATTGTGGGAGTAACACTTTTCTTGAATGATAAACTTATCCATTGAAAAAATTGTTGAAAAAAATGGGAGAGTGTTATTGAGGATAGGAAAAGAGTCCTGGCAGATCAACAGTATGTGCTGATTGCATTTTGCAGAAGAGAACCAATACTGCTATCCAAGTGAGTAATAATTTATAACATAACATCTTTATTCAAGTTTTCAATTAGTCTCATCATGAATAATCCGATTGACGTATGGTAAGTTTGTCGAACCTCCGAATCAAAAATGTAATTTTTAGAGGTTAGAATCAACCTCAGCTGTAACCTCAGAATATACGCATTTAGATGCCGAATTTTGTTCAAACTTACAAAGTGAAAAATATAATTATTTATCTTAAGACTAATCACGTACTAAAATAGTGGCAAAAGTAGCTCTCTGTTACAAAATGCAAATGCTCTCAAGTTGTCAGTGACCTTTTACACATCCTCAATAAAAGCTTTTCCCATTCCTTTCGATTAACTATTTTGAATGTCTCACTTTATCACTCGCAGGAGATTCTCCCCTTGTTCGTCAGTCGGACAGATTGATAGCCAGACACACACATTGAATGAGGCCATAATTATAATGCGTAGTAAAATTTCCAACGTCGCTTTTTACAATTTATGGTTTTGACAGCTTAACGTTAAATGAGTCCTAAATGAAATTCTAATTCTCTATGGATTATGAGTTCATATTCATTGTTACAATGCGAGTTCGCAAGCCTCTTAAATTTTTCTTTGAGCAGAGCACGCATTTTTATGCGACATCCTCGAACAGTGGGTCGCGTGACAACAGTGTGGTCAATAAATCTTTCCTCGTTCACGTTACTACACTTTCTCGTTCTCTTTACCGCAATATGCTACACTCTTACTAACGAATATTCACTTGAGTAGATGAAGATCACCCAATGCAAGAAGAAATTCCTCATTTCACCCATGCTGGTCTTTATTTCTACCATGCCGAAATATTACCTCAGCGTGTTTACACACAACACTTTCAAAATCCTTTGTTTCTTACAAGGGGCTATTCACTCACAAATACGAATTTAACTCATTTCAAGCTTGAAATCTTATTAAACCTCTTATATGCAACGCAAGATAATGAGAAATAAAGAAAAATAAGATTCGATAATAATCAGTAAACTAGAGAGTTTATTCGAATTAGAATTCAGATTTAAGCAAGGAAATCTCCTATGTACCTTACTGAGTAGCACGGTGCAGTAAGAATAACGCCGAATGAGCGTGCATAAGAGGCAATAAGAACGAGAATCTGCTCGGAGTTCGAATCTCGTGTGACTCATAGGCGGACCTAACAAACTTTAACCATTTCAAACACAAATATCATTTGAAATCATTAACTAGCCTAAATTTTATTCGTGAGTGATAGCCCATCGGTTTCTTAAGTGATTCTAATGAGTCGTACAGAAATAACAGTTCCAACCAACGAGCCCCTGCTGCTACGGGGTTTCTCCCGTAACAAACATTCGACTTACTTTTGGCACGCCCCACACCCGCCCGATTCATGGACATCGTTATAGCACTTTCTTCCTGGATCCATTTTCTTATCGCATTTCTTACAATGCAATGGACACGACCTTTACCTACTTCAATAGTTACCTCCTTGCTTCTCTTTACATTTTCTTGTGGTATATTATTACGTGCGAAGCCTGCTGTGAGATGATGAAAAGAGACTTGCAGGAGGGGGAAAATTGAATTCAAGCTACCGAGACTGACACAGACATTAGATTTTCCGGTCCGTCACTCCATTTAAAGAAGAATTGTACATACTATAGAGCAACTTCCCGAGACACCCAGTAGAAGACTATAATTATTATTATGGAAATCTTGGAAATGCCCGTTGAAAAGCTAGAATGAATGCTTACAAAAAACTCATTTGAAGAAGCCGTAAATACCCCCCTTGCACGTATGCCATACATGGTCGAGTCGTTGACGACGATACTCGCCTCAGCGACACTCCGCGATATTGCACGCAAGTCATACACTTACTATAGAATTATCGTTTACCAGGGTGGCATTTGCCGATCGCTTTCAAATTCCCGGTTTTTCCCGATCGAGTTTTACAATTTTCCCGGGCAACTAAAAGTAACATATTCATGTTTGACGCAAAACGCGAACATTTATTTTAATTTATGACGTGAATTTTAAAACTTCTCTAACACAAAAGATCAAAAATTGCAAAATAATTCAATTTTGAAAAGAATACTCAAATTCTCCAGGGAAAAATATCCCTTTTTCTACAACAATTGAAACAGTTAAACTTACAATTGGAGAAAAATCAATTTACTATAACAAAAAAAAAAAAAAACTGATTTCCAACAATATTATTCAGTTTTCAACCAAACCTGGAGTCAAGATTTAACACTGAATACAAACGTGTCACTTTTTGATCCACAAGGGTGTCAATGACCCCCGCTCAAGCATGTAAATTATTGTAGAGGTAGGTACTGCGCTTCTTCGCTAGCTATCGTTTTTTCATTGCACAAGACACCCATTTGGATTCAAAACCGACACCTCGGGATTACGTGTGTTCACATTCTTATTAATTAGGATATTAGCGACTAAGATTCATGGTTAGATAAACCTATTCATGTTCAATCGATTCTTGATATTTTGAGAGGCGCACAATGACAAGGAAAAGTTCAAAAAGCACCTCATAAATAGTGAAAAAGGAGAATTTACAATTGAATTTACAGCAAACCCACGCAAGAGGCGATATAATATCTACAAACAAAACTCACAGAAATAAGACCTCCAAAATCGTCTTCAAACTTTTTTGTAAATTGCAGATATTTCGTTCTTAACGTGGGAAATGTTATAAAAATAAAAATTTAAAAATTAGCATATATGTATTCTTCAAATCCGAAGATTATTATTATTATACCATTAAGCCAAATCCCTTTTCGGGGTAAGCGTAACTTGTTTGGTTTCAGCCCCGTTGTACTACTGGAAAATAGAGAATTGATGCGGAAAGATTGGGAAGTGGAATCGACATGGGAAATTTTAATAAAGGGATGTGTATGAGAAAGCAGCAGGGATAGGTATTAGATTAGACTTACAATTCATTGTGTATTTTTTTGAACAGAAAAAAACTGACTTCATTTTCAATCTTAATTGTAAATCCAAAAGCTTCGCTTGGAATGCGGCATTTTTAGTAAACAAGAGTCTTCAATTGAATTGTTAAGCAGAATGAATATACGCGAGGCTACTTCGGCAAAATGAGAGGTAAGACCTGATAAAAAACAATACGCAGCAAAAGTAAGTCCAGCCTGTTTCTACTTTCAAACGACACACTACTCGTCCTGGGCAAAATCGCTCCGATATATACGGGTCGCTTCCTGATCTCTCTAGCAAACACCCCGTAGAAAGAATTTCGCAAAGCTATTAAAATAATCCACTAAGCGATATCCTTACACGGACCAATTAGTATCCAAAATCGTGTTCGTTTTAGGCTTCACACTTTTTCTTATATACAATTGCTCTCCATACCATGGTAGCTACGCTACCATTCACCCTACCTAGAAATACTTGCTCTGTTAATCGTTCTTCATCCATTCTCTCAACGTGAACGAACGATCTCAGCATATTTCTTTCACTCTTGTCAAACAGGATTTCTTCTACACCACATTCTTCGAGAACCCACTTATTACTCACTTTGTCCATTAGCGTTTTACCGCATATATTACGCACGAATTGCATGCCGATCGCGTTGAGTTTACTCTTGTCCTTCATGAATGCGAATTATTACATAAGTTACACATTGTTACTTTCATGAGGATTCCTAGTTGAAAGAATCATTGCTCATAATGATGTAATTTCATTGTTCACGAAGAAATAAGAATGATAAATTATATTTTTCGATGCCTTCCAAATTACACAATCTCTATATGAAGTAAGACACGTTTAAGTTAATAAGTTTTCTTAATGCTACAATCTTATATTTAAGGTTCTTAGAATCATACTATAAACTGATAACGTTAAAACAGTATATGCATTATTCATAGCCATTTTTTATATCCCGCCGGTTGTACTTCGTGTATTTTCAACTATCGAACGATCACAAAATAGATTAAGAATGCAGGTAATATTAAAATTTGCTCGACTATCAAGGCATTCATTCTGGAAGCATACAATTTTGAACGTTAAGGTTTAATTTTGACAGTAATTCAATTTTAAGTTTTTAACGTGAAATAATAATCTAGAATATATTAATGCTTATACAACTGATACTGATTCATAAGCATGTTCAGTTTATCGAAACCGCTTATAACACTGAACACTCAGGACGCTGCAAGATGACTCATTCGCAGTTCCAGTGATACGAGTCATATTTTCCTGGATGTCTAGATAAATGGTCTGCAATTACTGGCGAGAATAAGTACCCTTGGTTTTTTAACATTTCAGTCATTCCATGCTTATAAATAATGCACTTAAAATTACGACACACCTAAGGTGCATGAGAAAACAGGCATCTAGAATGCTAATTAAGAAAATGGAGAATATTTAAAGAAAAGTCAATCTGAAAAAGTGTGCGAACTAATTCGATTATGTACATTCAATTTCAACATGAACCAGCGGTCGAATTCAAAGGGATGTCGAGTTTTGAAACGACTAATTGTAAGTTATGATCAGTGACTCAGATGCACTTACGGCGATAAGAAATTGTGGTATTTCTGAATATGAAATATTACATTCGCTTCGGTACTCTCTCAATCTGAATTAGTAAGAATTTAACTAATTGAATTAGTAGCCTTGTATTTCACTACTGAATTAGTCATT
>WSXT02154990.1:0-24206 GCA_011762715.2 Neuroterus valhalla | reverse complement strand
TTGAAAATTCAAGATGTGAAATTTCAGACGATTCTAATACTTTCTCAATCATAAATGATGAGAATGTAAAAAACTTTATTCAAGAAAATTCAAGTTTATATAAACTCATACGAGGGAAGAGAATAAATTACATTATATTAGAATTAAAAATTTGTTTGAAATAAAAAATTACTTAATTTAAATTCCTATCATTTTGAAATTATACTCTCTTTAAAAATTTTCAATTTTGAAATCAGATATTGATGTGCTGCGAAATCATTCATTTTTCACCTCTTATTCGTTTACAAAATATACAATTCAAAACCCATCCTTATTAAAATTATTCAACTGAAAAAAATTGTAGATTATAATTCTCGAATATTTAACGTGAAACTATTCAATTCGAAACATTGCAAAATCATAAGCATAGTGTAATTGTTTTATGCAAAAAGCCAACTTCAGATTTTCAGAAGATTCCCCGTCTGTATGTGATTTTAAAGTATCAAAATAATTTTCAAATATTTTAGTAAAACTGATACAGTAATCACTGGTATTTTTATGTCCACTGATTAATATGGTAATTTTCAACCACATTTTTTTCAAGTGTACATTCTCTAATCCTTTCTGAAATCGAGCACTTCTCTCGAATTCCAATTGGATACTACACATGTGTCAGAAATGAATACGAGGATCATTATTAATCTTACTCGTGAAATATATACCATATTGCGATAACTTTACAGAGAAGAATGGGATTGAAGAGTTAGATATTCAGTGCCAGAATCGTATCATGATTACAAAATTTAAGGAATAGATGCAGAAGATTTATAGAAAATGTAAATCGTTACATATTTGGAGGGAGGAGAAATAAAACAGTCGAATTGGCTGATTTCACTTCTAGTCGAAGCTATGGCTGAAACATCCAGCTTCATGTTCTTCAGATTCTGTAAAAAAATGCATGCTCCAATAATAATAAAAATTATCAATTTTTTCATGAGTTCGAAATTTAGGTTAGAGTCAGTGTCAGAGAGGTAGCACTTACATAATATTAAGGTGGGATCCGAACCATCAAAACTTTCTGCATGGGCCCAAGTTCCAGAACCACAAAAATCAGGTTTCATTACCAAGATTCTGGAGGTCCCAAGATTCAACTTCTCAAAAACCGTGGTCGAATAGTTATAAATACCGTCGGGGACCTTGGAAACCAAATCCAAATCCTTGAGAGACCTTATGAAATCCATTGGGTCACAATGAGACACCTGTAATCTTAAATCATCAAATTCTATTTTTAGTAAAATATGATACAATACACATTTCCTAAAAAATACTCAGAATAATACAATAATACTCACAATTATTGTGAATATTTTTGTATTTGCATTGTGCAACAAGTCTGAAGTTGAAATACAAATGTTAGAAAATTTTTTATATTTTTTTTGCCCAAAAAATAGTTTTTCGTTGAACTTGAGAAAACGATATTTTTCGTAACAGATATTTTATGGGAATCGTGATATTATCGCGATGGGGTCAGGGTTTGACAATATTTTGCGGGTCGTAAAGAATCTTCTGATACATCATCAATTGAAACTTCCAAGGGAAAATTATTAAACTTATTAAACTTATTAAACTTTTAAATTAAAATTATTAAATTATTAAACTCCCAATAAGGAAAATTTCCAGTTACAAAAATATTTATGTAAAAAGTATGGACTAAGTAATCATGGGGCTAGAGTCAAATTAATTAAAAATATATACTCACTCGATTTTCGTTATCATTTTTCTAAAGATATGAGGAGAAAATATGTAACTCTCATTTCATTCAAAACAAAAGAACTTAAGGAATCATCGAGAAATATTAACAATAAGGTTCTATCTCAGCGATCAAAGCAACAAGATTCTATCTTTATCAAAATTCAAAAAGGTACTATCTCGTCGGCCAATTCAAAAAGGTTCTATCTCAGCGACCGATGCAAAAAGGTTCTTTCTCGGCGCCCGATGCAAAAAGGTTCTATCTCAGCGTTCCGTGCAACAAGGTTCTATTTGAGCCGTCGGAACGCTGAGATGGAACCTTTTTGCATTGGTCGCCAAGATAGAACCTTTTTGAATTGGCCGACGAGATAGTACCTTTTTGCAGTTTGATGAAGATAGAACCTTGTTGCTTTGATCGCTAAGATAGAACCATATTGGTAGCGGCCGTCGATTTATTGTGTCAGCATATGCGATACATGGAGCATCAGATTTTCCTTACTGTGCTTTCCGGATTGTACAATAAATAGTAGATAAAGTATTACCATGAAGTTCTGAACGTTCGAATGAACAATAGAAAAATTATAAATCCAATTTATTTCGACAGAAACTTTCGTCGGTGACATGAAAATACATTATATGCAGAGAAAATACCCAAATTTTAAATGAAGGGGGTAGGGAAAGAACCCTGAACATAATCTTCGTATTTGTAGTTGTAGAATTGACAAAGGTTATATTCATTCGAAAAAGAATATTATTTTTTAACCTAAAACCACCCCTCAAAGGAAATCACCAAAAAATCCAAAGAAAAATTTAGAAGGCCCAGAATTTTAATTTTCTTGTGATTTTTCAAACCGACAAATTTTCATTCGTTTCTCGGTCTCTAAATACGCGTAATTTTTCCAATATTTTGTGAAATATATTTGTCCAATATTTTTGTTTATGTAAAAGTGACAATTTCCAATGATGAGGAATCTCTTGTCGTAAAAGCTACATTATTGTACGAGGATGAGTATCTTATATTAATACCCTTTCAAATTGACCTTGAATTTTATTTGTTCGATGAATTGTTTTTTTTTTGAAGTTTGAATTTTTTGTGATTACACTTGGAAGTTTTCCTTTTATATTAAATTTTTCTTTACTGAAGCTAAATTGATTTGTACAAAATCAACTAATTCATATTTATTTACTGTGGAAGTTAAAAAATGCCAAATTTATGATGAATGAAATTTTTAACGAAAACAGAATATTAGTTTTCAAGTCAAAGGTATCATTTTTCTACGAATCACTAAAATTGGAAAGGAGAAACAACCAGAAAAATGTAAAATTCTATACTAACTAGTTTTATTTGCTACCAAATTCCCGATTTGGGAAGCCCAAATGAAGAATTTTTCACAAAACAGTCCCGAAAATATGATTCTTCGTCGAAAAAATTTTTGAAATACCCTACAATTGTCCAAATTTATTCATTTATTTAGAATCGTTTCTAATTCCCAAATGTTTGAATTGCATAAATGTTTCTCAAATGTTCTGAGTCCATAAGACTCAACTGTTTCTCTTGAAAATCATCCAATTTAGGTGAGAACTCCCTCAGATAACCGAAAACTGTTCAATTTTAAGTTTTTATAAAGTAGTTCAAAGTAAAACCAAGGAGTTTTCAATGAAAAATATGAGTTCTAGAAGGAAAGTGTAAGTTTCAACCATAAAGATGGCCATATCGGCCAATGGCTATGCCACGCTTGAAAAACCAGTTCCCGTCCGGTTACTGAAGTTAAGCAGCGTTGGGCGTGGCTAGTACTCGGATGGGTGACTATTAGGGAATACCACGTGCTGTTGGCATGTTGGCGGGAGACTGGTGTTCTTCCGTGTATCCAACTCAATCAATCATACCTCTTTACGAGTTACGCTTTCCCCGCAAAGGATTATGGCTTAATGGTTTTCAGGGGTACGTTTTTAAACTTTTATCATCGCAAATATTGTTCTAGCGATGAACCATAACGGTTGAAGTAATAATTTTGCTAAACGAATATGAACTTTGTCAACTATGCAGCCGAAAATACGGAAAATTATGTTAAGGGTTTTTCCCTATCCCCTAAATTACCAAATTCGGGTTTAGTTTCAGTGCAGAATACTAATCTAAATCATTCCCCGGTTTCTCAATTTAGTTTCCCTGAATCGCTGAATATCCTTGAAGAATAGACGCTTTCTTTTAAGCAATGACTCTCCTTATTCCGTGGAGAGAAAAATAGGTTGTCCTGGCTGGTGGTACGTCACTCACGATTCAACCAGATCCAACTCTCTTCGTCCTCGAAACCTTTTCACCGGCCGTGACGGAGTTGAAGGAGTCGATCTCGGAATGGTCCTCTTCCTCTATCCAGGAAGACACGAAATCAGCTTCCAAGTTTCACAGACGCTGGCTCGCTCTCTTCTTTTCTTCGACGATCGACAGGCCAATAGGTCACCCACGCCTCAACAAGATTTGCTATGAGTATAGGAATATGTATAGGTTACAAGCATCAGTTACTCGGCTGGAAAACGATGATCTGGATTTTAATACTCTGCTAACAGCTGCAGTACCTGGTGTTACAAAACTTCATTCTACGACATTGTTCAACGATCTAGGAGTAGCGATAGTCCCAACCCATAAACTCACTTAGAAAGGATACTTTCTCGATCTTCTCCTTCTTTATTGCTTCCTTCAGTGTTTAGCCCTTCTTATGTAAAATTCATGTTCTACATTTTTTAACTGATTTTCAATCCTTATTATTATCCTTATTATTATTATCGGGGTGAGCGTAACTCTCTTACGCTTTATTATTGTAAACGAACTATTATTGTTTAAGCTGTACACTGTGGAGGTCACAGTCTCTTGCAGGAATCTTAAAAAATATGGATTCTCAATTAACATTATAAAACAAATCATTTTTAAAATCCAATTTCAAGGCACGTTTTTAAAGATTACATATAAGGTACTCATCCTGATATAATCATGCAGCTCTGTCGATTAAAGATTTTTCTTTTTTGAAAATTAACACCTCAGAAAAAAAAAACATTTCTCGTGAAACGTTGGAAAAATAAACGCATATTCAGGAGAGCTATAAACACAAGTTGGTCCTTCTGAGTCTCACTTTCTACTAAGGACAATGAAAAAAATCTCTGATGCTCTTGGAAATCAAACATAAAACAGCCAGCATTTTATTGGGGGGGGGGGGGGGAGGCTGTTAGATATTCTCGAATAATTGCCTACAAAAAAACCAGTCGTATTTTGTACAAGACATTTTGCTTCATTGTAAAGTAAAAAAATCTGCCCGCCGCGCGGGCACATTCTCATCGCGCGCTTCGCTCGCATGTTTCAGCGCGCCTAGGGCGCGCGTCTTTTGGGTCTCGCGCTTCGCGCTCGATGGTAATCTCACCTCGCGCTCCGCGATTGGTTATGAATGTACCTCGCGCTACGCGCTCGGCTTTTTTACCCCCCTACAGTTGCATATAAAGCTTTTGGAACTCAAAAGCGAAATATCGACTTCTTTGATTTGATTTGTCCAAAACGAAAGAGAAGTGTTGTTGCCTATCTTTTTTCACATGTTGTGTAGCTTTTCTAGGAATTCAATTTTTTAATTTTATTTTTTACGATTAAAACAAAAATTACGCGTCTAATGGGAAAAGTTATAACAAATTAACAGATATTTTTCGGGTGAATCACTTTTTTCTTCCAATCTTCTGTGTTAGCCTTAGTCCTTTTTGCTCAAATTTTATTATTTCATTTTTATAGTTATTTTTTCTGTTTGAAATGAAAATTACATATCCTGTTGAAGAAGTTGATAACACATTTGAAGATATTTTCCTGGTAAAGAACTTGTGTCAATTGTCCAAAAGTTCATTTTTTTCATTTTTTTACATTGTTTTTACATTGTTTTTTATAAATGAAGCAAAAACTACTTGTCCTATCAAAAAGTTGATAGTATCAAATTTTTAGATCTTTTTTTTTGCACAAGTTTACTTCATGTATTTTTTCCCGTACCTTGCATAGTTTGGCCTAAAAATGAAACTTTCTATTTTTCATTACTTTTTGTGCGACCAAAATTTGAATTTTCAATTTTTTGAGAAGACGCGAAAAGTTGTAAAGCTCATCCCGAAGGGCTCCCAAGAAGAAACATTTTTTTCTTCGCACTTTTTTTCATATCTTGCGTTGTTTGGCTAAAAATTCTCATTTTCGCTTACATTTTCGAATTTTGAAAATGCCACAACTCTGACAATTTTGTTTCTATAAAAAAAAATCATGAGGATAAATTGTTGCACTTTTTGCCAACTACAAAAAACCTTACTTAAAATTTTTGAGTCTTGGAAAAAAAAGTCCAAAAAAATTTTCAAAATGCTCCCCCTCTTTTATTTTCGATCCAAAAAAGCTGTTTAACGAAGGTGAATTGTATTTTTGGTCCCTAAAAATGGTTGCCAAAACAAGATCGAATATCATCATTCTTTCGAAAGTTATCGAGTTCACCGATTATTTTCCATTATTTTTGGTGCGATTAAAATTGGAATTTTCGATTTTCTGAGAAAATTCAAAAAGTCGTATTCGTCATCTTGTAGGGCTCCCAGAAAGAAACATTTTTCTTCTTTAACTTTTTTTCATATCTTGCGTTGTTTGGCAAAAACCCCTTATAATTGTTTATATTTTCGAATTTTGAAAATGCCATAACTCTGAGATTTATGTTTTCATAAAAAAAATCATAAAGATAAAATGTTTCGCTTTTCACTTACTACAGAAAGCCGTACTTAAAATTTCTGAGTCTTGGAAAAAATAGTCTGAAAAATTTTCAAAATGCTCCAACTTTTTGAGTTTTCATCCAATATCCAAAATAGCTGGCTAACGAATTTGACCTTTTGTTTTGGACACTGAAAGAGTCTACCAAAAGCCAATAAAAAAGATTCGTTCTTTCGTAAGGTATCGTGCTCACAGACATACATTCACACATACATACATACATACATACATACATACATACATACATACATACATACATACATACATACATACATACATACAGACATACAGACATACAGACAGACACATTCGTAAAAAACATTTTTCTGGGTTCAGGGGGTCTCAAAACGTGGACATTTGACAAAAAAGTTGAATTTTTAAACACGAAGAAAAAAAGGAATATGATTATTCAATTTATAAAGGAACCTTTTCGCGAAATAATTTGATTTTCAAATGAATAGTTCAATTTTCAAATATGATTATTATTATTATTATACCATTGAACCAAATCCCTTTCGGGGTAAGCGTAACTCGTCTACTCTTTATCATTGTAAACGAATTATTATTGGTTAAGTTGCACACTGAAGAGGTCACCAGTCTCCTGCAGGAATTTGTTAGAAATTCTTACAAACTGCTCAAATAATTATACAGCTCTGCCGACTAATGATTCTGGCGTAATCAAATTCAATCTTCGAAAAACTTTTTTGCAGCTAAGTTCAGAAAAAAAGGAGATAAGACTACAACTTTCAAGTGCTTCTGTGGGATTTTGTGCTAAATTAGTTCTCGTTTTCGAGGTACCTATTTCAAATAAGCGACACAATGAACGGTTTTCGTATTTTCTGAAGTAGAAATTATTATTATCATCATCTAACATAAAAAGTGATAGGTAAATCTGAAAAACGGCTTTGAATCCCGAGTAAAAAAGATGATCAAAACCACTATTCAGATAGAAGGAAAAAAAATTGGTGGGTATATGTAACCAGTTGCGAACCAAACTAATTCTACTTGGTAGACGACAAAAGTGAAGTATGACCAGTGCATAATTTCATTTAAAATAAACGAATTTTCAATAAATATCAAATAAGTATCAAATTCAATAAAATTATGCTGATTTCGAAGGATTGAATTCAAATCTCAACCCAAATAATAAATATTCAACATTACATATGAAGTAGGTTCAGAATGAAATTGATTGTTACAATTGGAGAAGTGAAATGAAAGCTCCAGACTGTAAAAATCCTTGATACTATTTCAGTTAGCAGATTACATTCTCCAAGTAATTTAACTATACTTAAGAGGATGTGTCTGACTGTCTGCAGACTCTCGAGCTTCGTATTTCGCTTTTTCTTTTTGCGTACTCATACAAAATGTTAGTACTTGTTCAGCGATACTAACGAGCAAAAGATAAACGAGTGACCTTGCCGCATGCAAAATTGATAAGGATTGTAATTCATATATCGTGACCTCGTACACATTTATGACACGAGCAACCTTGAGACCTCGCATTGGTCTACGAATAATGATTTAACAAATTAAATTCACGCGCCCCTGATTTAATCGCTAGTTAATAAGCAGACGGGCGTTCGATTGAATTCTAGACAATAGTCATCCCTGCTGTGTTCATTAACTAGTCCCAGTCCTAGATGATCTTTGCTCAAATTCCGAATTTCAAATACTTTCCGAACAGTCAAATCTGCAAAGTTCGTTTCAAAATAAAATCAAAGAATTTTATTTATTATTATTATTTTATTATTCTTCTTAGTATTTAAATCTGCCAAAGTTCAAATCGGGGAACATAATATCTCCTTGAAGTGAAATATTTTTTGATTGATTGGCCAGAGGTAAACATTGAATCAATTGTAACGTACGGATAAGTTAGACATTTTTGCAGGTGTTTTGACAAGGTCGAAATTTTGCTGCGCGTGCCATAAAAACTTTATTTAGGCAAGACTTGCTATATTTGAATAGAATCTTCGAGTTAAATAACCTTGGTTTCTTGATTTCATTGATTTATTCTGTGGACAGTAAAAATCTATTATTTTATCGAGTACGCGGAAAAAGTAGTTTGAAATTTGAGTGACTGCCTGTGAATCGTGGATGTATGTATAGTAGGGTGATCCTGAAATGCATCAGAAAATTTGTTTTTCGAATTTTTATGCAGAACGCCCGGAAATTTGTTCGAATCTACTAAAAAATGAAAACTTTCTTCGTTCTTGAAAAAAATAATATTAAAAGGTGGCGCAGGCACCATTAAGTTTAACACGTAATTCCCATAAAAAAGGCGTTTTTGTCAGTTTTATTCAGAATTCTCAATATTGGATGAATCGAGTTCGAAATGCACCATTTCTCGTCACAATTAGTCACAGAATGCGAATAAAATATTATTTTTCAAATATCACCCTCATAAGTCTGTTTTATAGGGTCCCAAACAACCCCCATGAGTGAAAAAATGGGTTTTCGAGTTTTTGGCGCCAATTATGATTTTTTGCGGTTTTTAACGCACATTGTTTGAATACTACTACTACTGATACTACTACTACTAAATACTACTTTATACTGATTATTGAATGTTTATTCAAATTTTTTAAACATATTATCATTGTTTTTAGCAACTTTCTTTTAGAAAAAGGTTAGAAAGTCAAGGTTTTTTCTGAATTTTTTAACTTATTTTCAACGTTTCAGTTAAAGCGAGGTAATAATCAATTGAAGTTAACAAAAATAATTGTTTAAACAAATTATAAATGTTTATAGCTATCTTCTTTCAGATTAGTACTACATAGTTGCGGTTTATTCCTGAAATTTTAAACTTTTTATCACTATTCAATTAGATTAGAGAAATAATTAATTCATGTAAAAATATTTAAGAAAGTGGTTCAACTTTCAACCAAAGAGTTGAATTTTCGACATAAAAATATAAATTTTTAATCAAAAGTATAATGGTTGATATTTCAAGAGAAAAAATTTTATTCAAATTAAAAACAATCTAATTTGACCAAAAAATAAATCAATGGAATCTAATTCAATCTAATTGAATTTCATTTAAATTCCATTTAGTGCAAAGTTAAACATTTCAGAAAACCCAAAATTTTATAGCACTTATCTAAGAGAAAATGGCTATAAACAATAATAAATTGTTTAAATAAGCATGTTTATTACCTCGCATTAATTATTACCTCACTAAGTGAAAAGTGGACGAGAAGCTTAAGAGTTTAGAGAAAAACTGCAACCTTTCAGCACTAATCTAAGAGAAGAAAGCCATAAACAATATTAATTTGTTTAAACATTCATTTTCGTTGAATTAAATTAAGTAATAAGTTATTTCATGTTAGAAGTGGGCAAAAATTTCAGAAAAAAACGCAAGTTTCTATCATTCGGCAAAGAAAATATTACTAGCAATTATGAGAAAATGTTCAATCAATTATTTCCTTATATGAATTAATTATTGCTTTAATCTAATTGAAAAGTGATAGAAGGTTCAAAATTTCAGGAAAAACCTGCAACTATGTAGTAATAATCTAGAAGAAGATAACTATAAAAATTTACAATTTGTTTGAACAACAATTATTGTTTCTAAATTAAATTGAATAATCACTTATTTTAAGTGAAAAATGGACAAAAAGTTGAAAATTTCAGAAAAAACCGCAACTTTGTAAACCTTTTATAAAGGAAACTTGCTGAAAACAATAATGAATTGTTTAAAAAATTTGAATAAATATCTAATTATCAGTATACAGTAGTATTTAATGTATTTAAACAATGTGCGTTAAAACAACCGCAAAAAAATCATAATTAGCGCCAAAAACTCGAAAAACCCATTTTTTCACTTAAGGGGGTTTTATGGGACCCTTCAAAAGTATAAAACAGACTAATGGGGGTGATATTTGAAAAGTAATATTTTAATAAAGAGAATTCTGAATAAAATTTACAAAAACGTATTTTTTTTCTTATGGGAAATACGTGTTAAACTTCATAGGGCTTACGCCACCTCTAAATATTATTTTTTTCAACAAAAAAAATGCGTATATTTTTTTGTGGATTAGAACGAATTTCCGGGCGTTTTGCATAAAAATTCGGAGAAAAAAAATTTTGGACCACCCTAATGTACAGTTTTACGGGACTACTCTAATACAATTTAAGGCACTCCATGATACATTTCCAGTGAATTTTAATAAATAGTAGTCAAGAAGTCACTAGAAATTAATGAGACTAATGTCGTAAAACTCTATATCCAAGATTCACATACAGTCCCTTGGATTTTTTTATTCTTTTATATGCCGTTTGTCAAAAAAGAGCATCACCGCTGAAATTTCGATTTCGAAGAAAAAAATAGTGAATTCACAACAATTTGAATGAATAATCACATCGATAATTTCAAATGAATGTGTCCGGGAAATAACAATAGTTTTCTATACTGGTGGTCTTCATTTCCTAACAATTTACTGCTAGCATCTTTTCAGTCAAGACTCTTTTTTAAGGAACCGCTATGTAAAATGATGAGGATGAAACACAAATTTTTAACCTTAATCAAACTTTTTTCTTACTGATGTTTATCTGAAAATTTGGTTTGTTCCTACTATTTCTGGACCCGCTTCTTACTATAAAGTAACGATCATGATATAATTTTTTTCTCTCTATTAAAAAGTTCCTTCCGAATATTATAAAATGTATTGTGTATAGTTTTATGGATTTATCGCCGATCCACGTGTTTGAAAGGTAAGATTTTAAACTCCGGTACTAATAGGTATATTTTTCAATCAATTGAATTTTTTGCAATTTAGACCAATTTTTTTCCAAATTAAAAATATTTTTTGGCATAAACTACCGCCCAACAGAACTTCAGTTTGAACCATAAAAGTATTGCTTCGCCATCTCGACACAGAATGTGAGATTTTGAGTTAAAGTGAGCGTGTTTCTATTTTATTCCATAAGTTGCTTGTCATGCTTTACAGTTGCTTTACAGTGACTTTACAGTGACTTGTTATAGAATAACAAGTCACTGTAAAGGCGAAGTAAAAGCGATTCCGTAAATCGCCATGGAATATCTCAGCGAATAGCGATTAGCGAGTGAAAGATATATAGTGAAACCGAAAGTTCCATTGCATTCTACTTTCCATTGCGGCGGTACAAATAATTGGGTCGGTGATTTTTATGGGAAATGGGTATGCCGCGGATACCGCGTGGGCGTCTTGGCAGGCGTTCCCTGTCAACGAAATGATAGAGCTGCTTTTCTGCCTGTGTCTGTGAGACTTTCACGGACTATGCTAATAAACGACATTTGCACTCGATTTGCACACTTTGATGATTCACGTGCTTTCTCAGCTCGTAATAGACTCTCTGTCATTTACCATTCGAGATTAATGTGTAGGTTTGAAAATAAAAGTTCTTTTTTCAAATTCATCTGATTCATAGAACGTTTTGAAAATAAAATGAAAAAACCTCATCCTGGAATATAGAAACATTTTTCAATTTCCAGATTAGAGACAATTGTAGTTTTGAACTGAAAATCTCTAATTTTATATCAAGGTGGACACTCAAGAATAAGAAGAAAATTCCGATCATTTTTTCTAAATTCAGGTCTTGGAAACACATATTTTACATGTTTAAGTGTTCAAAAACGAATATCCAAATTGTAAAATATATAATGCGGCTCAATTCTAATTTCGCAACTCTTAAACATTCAATTGAACATAAAAAAAGGACATGAAAATTCTACAATAAATTATAAACAATTTGAATATTAAAACAAACAGGTTCAAATGCTCCAATTAAATAATAATGAACCTAGAGCACTTTGAATTTGAAATTGGCCGAATAACCGAGAATTTTGAATCCTAATCAATCATTCTATTTAATTTGAAACGTTAATAGCGTCAAACAGTTCAATCAAAGTGCAATTTTACTTGAAATTATTTGAATATAAATCATTTGATTTTAATGCACAAATGGTACATTTTTCAACGCTCATAGTTCCTATTTGCCTAATTCCGAATGCTACTTATTAAAAATTGATCGATTTTTCAAGTACAGATATAAGAATATTCTCTTTTTATGTTTCTTATTCCTAAAATAGTGCATAACAATGCAAAAGCTAACATGCAAACATTTCGAATTCTGCAGCATTGAGCGATTCAAATTTGAAAGAAAACCATTTAATGTTTAATACAAAAAATTATCATCTTCAATTTTTAGGATTGAAATTTGAAATCCATGAATTTTTGAATACCTCAATTACAAAAAATTACCATTTTTATTTCCTAATTCTTCCAGTTTCAGATAAACTTGTCAGATGTAGAAATATTTAATTTTCAAGAATGCTCCCACAGGTAGACAAGTCAATAATCAATATTTACAAGTGTCTAATCATTTTTCATTTTCTTAGAGCATGATCGTTTCTTCTGATCAAGTCTTATTTATTCTCATCAAGCATCCCCATAAATCTTATTTTTGCTAAAAACCAAAAATTCGATTTTAAATCGCTATCCGAAGCCGATTTAAAAAATCCATGAAATTTGAATCTAGAAGCATGTTTTTATTTGTCCTTTCAACTGAAAGTTGGATTTTTTATGTGCAATCAACATACAAGCTTGCTCCAGTTTTAGGTTAGTGCCGTACTGAGATTCTTAACTTCCACATTTATTTCCTTGAACCTGGAAAACTTTTTTCAATAAAACTTTTTTGCCTTCAATTCATCCCAGATCGAATATACAGCTAGTTTGAACTTGACATTATTGGGGTAAAAACATTTTATTTAAGGTGATTTCGCAATTGTTTAAACAAAAGTAAATACGACACAATCTTTTTAGCATTTTTTATAACAACGTTACAGATTGGATGAAGAAGAAAAATTATTGCACACATGGACTTATGTAATTTTTTTTCGTAGAATCGAATAACGTAATAAGTTTTACCACAGCTCCCAGATTTGAACATATATTGTTTTGAGAACTTTTGTATGGACGATTGAAAAATCAGATTCTACTCATGTTGAATTATTTCAAAATAAGAAGCTCTCACCCGCATATTACTTCTTTCATGCCTGCTCGTGTTTACATGGGCTTTAAAAAATTGTTCCAAACTTTCTAAATTATCTATTAATTCTGATTTATGACACTTTTTTTTCGTAAATACTATTCGCGTAATAACCCAGAACGATTTTTACATAGAATATAATTCTTGTCCAACAAACTTATCCACTGGATCATTTGTTCAAATAAATTGTCTGTAACAACATATAAAAAATTTTGAATAAAATTTTTTCTTTTAATCAATCTGCAATTATTCTGATCAATAACCAGTTTATTAAAGTTATTTTTTTAGTAAGAAAAAATTATACTGTTGAAATGGCCCATTTTATCGCTTCGTTCATGTATTAATTAAGGCATAAAGAAATATAAAAAACGGTTCTAACCATTTTTCATGTATTTAATGTGGATATGAGCAGCTTGTATTCACCTGCGCCCTATAATTTCATTTTGTAAAAGTTTATTTATTTTTTTGAAAATAACCCCCCCCCCCCCCTCCTAGAAAATTAAACTTCTTGGTATTTCGAGAAATAGATTCATCCTTTGTAGTTGGACTGATTTTTTCAGTGGATGAATTGTTTTTCTGCTACAATTTCATATTTTTCGTGGTCATGAGAAAATTCAATTATCTATTTTTGTATTTTTATTTTCAATAAAACTAAATTATTTTGTTTATAACTTAACTAGTTCTTGTTCTGTCAGTCATGCAGAAATTTCTAAGAGATTCGAGCAGGCGACTGGCGCCCTCCTCGGTGTACAACTTAACCAATAATAATTCGTTTACAATAATAAAGTGTCAACGAGTTAAGCTTACCCCGAAAGGGATTTGGCTTGATGGTAAAATAATAATATAATTTCTGGAAAAAAAACTTCCATATCAGTTGAGAATTACTGCTGTAGAGTATTTTCAACAGTAACCAGATCCCCCTCATTGTGCGTCGAACCAGGCTCGGATCCAGATGCCTGAAGAATTAGAATAGAAAAAAAATATTTGAAAAAATATTAAAATTCTGGAAATGAATCTAGAGACAAATATTCAACCCCTGATGCTTTCAAGATCGAGATCAGGCGCTTCAAATTTCCCGGGGATAAATTTGAGCTCGGATACACGTGAGGAATAAGGAGACACGTTTTCCTGAATCTCCTCAATTAATGGATTCTATTCATTTCGAATCCTCAAGGTTCGCTGTTCTGGACATAATTTGCACGTGCCTCCTTGGTCTTATCGTATAACACGTGTTGATAGAGTGAGGAAAAATGGGTGGATTGAGGGGCAAACAAGAGTTTAACAATTGAGGAGATGGGACCACAATCCACAACCCGCTATTAGTAGCACAACTCAAGATGAAAATGATGGCTGGATAGTCAACACGGTGGTTTGGAAAGGTGACCCTGAGTTATATAACATGATTGGCGTCAGGTGCTCGCGAATATCTCCACAAGATCGCCAACCGAAAAATAACCGTTCACTAATTGACTCAGAGCCAGATATAGTCTGACGAACTCAAAACCTTATTTTAGTAGAGAATCCAGAACAATAAGTATTAATTAGTATGTACTTAACCCTCAACTTAACTCTTCTGATTGAATCTGTGAGTCTCAAGGTCGTTTTTCATGAAGAGAACCTGGCGATTGAACAGATTATTGCAAAATTGGCCGTGCTCAATTATCACTAGAGAGATTATTCATACCAAATAAGCTTTATTCATTATTCTTTCAAAGGTTCCAATATGGTTATAGTACAGTCAATCTGTCACAAAAGAGGCGGTTTTAAAAAAAAAATACCAAAAAACTTTTTTTGCGGATGTCGCCAGAAGAGCATTCAAAAAGCCTAACCTGAAAAATTCGGGATCGTTCGGGGGCGGGTTTTTGAGAAAACTCAAAAAGTTTTCGGACTTGATATATCTCGGAAAGGGTAGGTTTTTGGGAAAATTTTGTAAAGACAAAAAATGTTGCGGGTAATGTTTTCTACAACTATCTTCATTGGTTGACATGCTGCGATGAAAAGTGCACTTAATAGATGGCGCTAAAGTACCAAAAAAGCGTATCTTCCATGTCACATGCTCAACAAGAATTTTTAGCACATTTTTGTACAGCTCGTTTGATAAAAAATTTTAAAAACCTCTTAAATCACGTTCAATACTGAAGTCAGCATAGTTTCAGAAAAAAATTAATAATAATTCATTATAACAATTTATTATAATTTTCAATATTCTGAAAGTCCTACTTACAAAAAATTATTTATTCAGTCTGAAGAGGTGATTTATTATGTACCCACACTAACGTCGCCCTCGTCGGAAATAATGGGAAATCTGCGGTGACAGGTTTGTCACGCTATAACTCGTCAACAGTAAGTCGAACAGGAAAAATTTGTATATAAATTTTGTAGGTTTTTTTGAGACAAACAACTATTTTACTGACAGTTTTGCGATGAAAATTTTTTGTCTGTGCCGAAAAGCGAGAAAACGCTTTTTTTGTACTTTAGCGCCATCTGTTAATTGCACTTTTTATTGCATCATGTCGACCCAGTGGGGAAAGTTATATGAAATATTGAATGCAACATTTTTTGTCACGACGAATTTCCCGAAAAACATACCGTTTCCGAGATATATCAAATCCAAAAACTTTTTGAGTTTTCTCAAAAATCCACCCCTGAATGATCCCGCATTTTTCAGGTTAAGCTTTCTGAACGCTCTTCTAGCGATTTCCGCAAAAAAAATGTTTATGGTATTTTTTTCCACAAAATTTGACAAATTGACTATACTATTAGGACTTCTGCTAAGACTTTTTCTTTGATTGGACGATTCTTCTCTCTGAATTAGGGAAAGCAAATGCTTCGAGTCACAATTTAAATGTTCGAAATTTTATTATAACGATAACTTCGTGTATTTTCCGTCTGATAACAAATATTACCAACTTTCATTGGTGAAAAGAGATCCTCTTTTTTCATCAGCTCAGGTAATAATATTGGTTTGTCATTTATTTATCAACGCCTCTCAGGATTTTAGCAAAATATATCTGAATCTAAGTACCCATTATCTTAATTATCCAGCCCTAAATTTAGAAAGATTCTACTGAATTTAATCACAAAAAATTCATTGCAGAAATTTTCCGAATTTCCCTCCTTTGAAAAAAGAAGACTTTCAGATTTCAAAAATTCAAATTGGTTAAAAATGTGCAACAATTTATCTACGGAGCCGGAATCATCATCTGAATTTAGGCAAAAATTCATGTGATTTTTAATAAATTCTTAACTCTACAATTAATTCTGAAGTTAGCGTAATGAGGACTGAAAGTCAGTTCAAGTTTGACTCAGATCGAACTAATTTTACTTCTTTTACTTAAGTACTTAGTTTTGCAAATTTTGTCAGTTTCAAATTAAAATTCAGGAAATAATTAATTATCAAATCTTTAACTTTAATTTAGACTTTACAAGGTTTAATTTGAAACATTGGTTACATGACAGCAAGGAAATTCAACAGAGCCGAATGGAACACGACTAGTACTTTGAATTTCCGAATTAAATTCTTGAACTTTACGGTTTCAAAGTGCAAAGTTCAAAAATTCTCCTTTTCCAGATTGTTACACTGTAAAAAAATAACATTTTAAATTGTTACATCCTACATTTTTCACTCTAATTTTTGAAGAGAACTTGAATTGAGCAATAACTTATTTGGATTAAGTAGAGTTTATCTCAGTTGAAGAAAAAGTTTAAATAAATTCTGAAAATCATATATATTGATATACAGACACACTTTTTCTGAATTTAAGGTCTTCGAAATTTTAAGACAAGACAATTTTACTTTAGTTTCAAACATTGTCCCCTTTGCATTGAATAATAAATTTGTTTAAAAATAATATTATCGCAGTACTTAAACCAAAGCACAATTTAGTAAACTTTTGAGGTTTGGGATGGCTTCGTTGAGGAAATATATAAATAAATATAATATATAATATATATAATAATATAAATATATAAATGAAAAAAAGAACGCATAATGTCTCGTCACGTGTTTGTCCTAAACCACAAATTTCTAATGAAAAAAAAAAAAAATTGTGAAAATCTATAGTAAAATTACCAAATGTTAACGGAAATTTCTAGAAATTTTTTGAATGTATAAACAACGATCAATTTAAGGTACGCTTACAAAGTTTTTTCGGAAGAAATTCAAGAGTTTCCAGGAATGTATCGAAAATTAATAAATCACCGTTAATTTTAGGTACTTTATGACAATTTATCAGTAATTTTTTTTGTAAAAGTAATTTTGCTCTTTTTTCGCACGCTATACATGCCTTGGAAATCGAAAATTCCGTGCATGCGCTACAAAAAAGAATTTATTTCAATTAAACAATGTTTTACATTGTAGAATTTTAGAGAAAATTTGAAATTGAAAAATTCCTCAATAACAAGACCTTGAATTGATAACATATCACATGCATAGTTAAACATTTTATTCTACATTGGGCATGAATATTGAATGGAATGGAATATTTAAATTATTTAAAAAAATATATTAACAAGAATCTAGAATACATTGTTTGCAAAAGTGAACGCACGTTTTTGAAATATAACCTTGTGATAAGTCAAGTCAAGGTGATGACACGCGCGACTTTTTATCTACAAGTTCCCTGTTTATTATTTCCAAGCAAACTCCTTCATTTTATCAAATCTATCAATTCGATCTTGTAGACCCTTCTAGATCTCATTGTGATGATAGTTGATCACCTTGAACTTTTATCAGATTACTTTTCTGCCAAAATATTTTATCAATCTTATACGGAGAGACTGACTCCATATTTAATTTTGAAACAGGTGTGTTTTTGAAATTTCAGTGATTCAAATTGACTTCAATTTGAGATTAGAAGTCTTCCGGGACTATTTCTTCTTAATTACTAATTTATTAAATAATTGTTTGATGAAAACGAAATTTTTTCAGTAAAAACAAGCCTATTACCCTTCAAAATCCAATCGTATAACATGGGGGATGATTGAAGAAAGTTGAATAATAATTTCGAAGTAAAGTCACGGATGGATGAAATTTCCTGATTATTAATAAAAATTATCAAAATACTTGGAAGTCAGTCCTTTAAATTCAAAAAACGTTCAAGCTCTATTTTTCTGATCATGAAAATGTTGTACTATTACCAATATTCCCTTTTTTAAATTACCCATATGAGAAATATCCCTTTATTGTAAAAGCTGAGGAACACGTTAGACGTTGAAAATTGGAATTTATTCAAAACCCAAAGAATATCATCTCTGATGCGTTGTGAGTTATTTTGTTCAGAAAATTGAATGGCAAGATCTATTTTACTTGATCTTGCTATAAAAGCACGATCTTGGTAGGGCCTTGAATGAGAAAATGAGCTCCAACTAAAGTAAAAATAAACCATGGCTTAGAGAACAATTGAATCAATTTATTGCCTATCAACTTTCTGTACCAATTTTGGAATGGGTTAACTTGAAAAATCCATTTGTCTCGCTTTTATTGTCAGAATAATAGAAACGGCGATAAAAGGGTTTGAGGCTACTGTGAAAAGGCGATAAGACTCTTGTGTTAATGGTTCAGAGCCTGGAAACCCTTTCATGATCATTCCAAAGGTCGATCAGAGTTTTCTTGAGTGGAGACTGATTACGAATCGCATTTGGATTTCGTTCTAATGCGGAAATATTCTAGAAATAATTTGTTGGTTAGAGCCAACCGATCACTTGAATTCGCATCTATGTATATCTAGAATTTTACCATTTTCACTGAACAAAAACAACATTCTTTCTCTCAATCCCAAGCTTTAAACATAAACCCGACGTAAACCCGAAGTATTCTTGAACAAAAAACCGTCTTTATGAAAAAAAATCCTTAATAGAGAACCCCACATCTTTTCTTAGTTTTTAAGTAGAATTCTTCGAGGAAAAATATTCAAGCTTCATAGACTCAGTAACTCTACTTTGCTGGGTAAATAATGAAAATGAATTCATGTGGAAAATTGTAACAAATGAAGGTGATCGATCAGTCAAACCTTGGTCGTGGTTCTTGGGAAAGGGAACAAAACCAAATTTTCTAGTCTGGCCCATTGAGCCGAAAATGTTGATTGATCGATGCATCGAAAGTTAGTATATCCTTGACACAGAAAAAGGTCGCTCTTATCTAAACTTTAACCCGACCAGCACGAGCGGCGATTGGTACTATTTGTGATTCAAATTTTGGACATTTCAAAGAAAGAACCACCACATTGATATTGTCCCTTGGATTTAGGACCTGAACTTACTTCTCTCATTCGAATTTCAAATTTGATCTCTCTATCACGTTCGTAAAACTTCAACCTATACCTCTCGACCCACCTTGAAGATAAATATGTTTCAATCTTGAAAAAATATATAATGTGTACTAGAAAAGTAAACAAATATTTCAAAGCATTTCCTTTGAATGATGATAAATTATTCAAAAAATTATTTCCGAATACCTCGGAAAATTTCCTCTGAATGAATTAAAAACTCAATCATTATAGTTTTGTTGTTAAGTCATGGACGAATACGGAAAATCTAGGAAACTTAATTGGCTGAACTGAAAAAGGACAAGGGATCTGCCTCAGTCCATGAAATTCATAGTTCATAAAGAAATTTGAGTTCATAAAATAAAATTATTAAAAACGGGTTGGACTATAATTTTAAATATGTGATTAAATGTACAGGTAATTAGAAGAACCACGTTTTTCTTTTTAAATCTTCTACCTTGAAATGAGTGAAGATCGTACGTTAAAAAACGCGGAAATAAAATCGAGCGACCATGAGATAAGCATTGATAATAAATTAACATTGAAGATAGATCCTTCTTTTTTATTATTACGCAATTCATTACGTCGTGAAGTGTCGACAAGTTCGCATCCAATGTTATAACGACATTGGTGATTCAATTTGTCGAAAAAAGACTCGTCATCCAGCCAGGAGACTTCAGTGTCAATTGAGTCACTTTTGCAGATGCCACCCGGTCTAAAATAATATTTAGTGTCTTTCGCATCATATTCGTCCAGATAACGAAAAATTTTACTTGACGAAAAAATAACGTCGAGGTCAACACGAGAAACATTGTTTTGTCATAATATCTGTAGGATTTTACGACACGTGTCGTATGTGCTTGTAATATAAACGGAAGTCAAGTTTTCTACAAAAAATAACATTTTTCAAATTGAGAAATGAAAGCGGTTTTTTTTCGTCTTACAACATTCATATAATGGAAAATAAATCTGGCTAGGTGCCAAAATATTCTCGTGAAGGGGTCATTAATTATCTGCAAAAGGGTAATGACCGGATTGATTAAATAAGGAAAATTTTGTTGGCGATTAGATTAGAATTCTTAGGATCGAGGGGAATCCTAAAATATGGAACTGTACAAATATTACGTAAAATTTTTTGCGACGTACAAAGGCTGTGTAAAATTCAAATTGTTTAATGCTTACATCTGAAATTTTTAGATTTTGAAATCAACCTAACATTGGAAGGAGTGAATCCATCAGAGTTCAGTCACAAAACAAAAAGCTGCTCCCGAGAAATCAGGAGGCTAGATTGGATTATATTAATAGATTCATTCGAAAGAGTACGTTTTTGTTAAAGAAGTCAAAATAATTTAAACATCTTATTGAATATTGAATTAAAACATATAATCCTGTATTATTATATATGAACATTCATATGATAAGAATGTTAATTTTATAGTAACCTAATAATATGGAAATTGATATAAATATTATATTCTTTAATAACACGACGCCACTAAATGACCCAACTTCAACTTTACACTCGTAAGGATCATGTGAAACTTTGGAACGTTTCTGAAACTTTGGTTCTATGAAAAATTTCATCGTGTCATGAAAATTTCAATGTTTCAATGAAACTTTTCATTGACTCACATTCCTATTATTGGAATACATAAGTGCATTCCTAGAAATTAAAAAAAAGCGTCCGTAGATTATCATCTAAGTTCAATGACAATTTTTTTTCGGTGTTTGGAAAATTTTTTTGCTTATTTTTTACATCTTTCTTGCAATTTAAATTCATTATATATTTTCAAAAAATCATTATAACTTTTTTGCCATAAATGACCGCCAAGCTTCTATTGAATGACGCCTTTCAATCATCAGAATTTTATGTTGAAGTCCTACAATTTTAGTAACTACAATTTTTTTCTGATTTTCAAAAATATGGGCACTTGCCATAGAGGTAACTTTCACTTGCACTTTTGCTGAAAAAAAGCCTCTATGGGAAATGTCACTTGCTACATTTTTGTGTTGAAAAACAGATTCGATCGCTACCAAATTCGAACTAGTTAATATTTTGTATTTCGCTAAGGTGTTTAATTAATATTGTTCAATTCAGAATAGTAAAATATTTACATATTTCTTCTATTGCGAGTTAAATTTCTGTTTTTTTTACAAATGAAAAAAAAAATTTAATGTGTATTGCAAATTGTGGTTTTTATCGCCTGCAATTAAATTTTAACGATATTTGGTCAATTAGAATCGGCCGTTTGACTTTTGTTGTCCCAATATTCGAAAACTCGAAGAACTCAAGGCCTCTTGATTCGCTCGTTCAATGGTAATATAAATCGACTATTTGCGGGTTCCACCAGCCAATCGATCAAGGCCGTGCCATCTTGAGAAAAAAGGAAAACATTTATCGAGTGCTTTATCACCACCTCCTATGTCGTTACCTAGAAAAATCAAAATCAAAATTTAATCTATACTATCAAAGAGAAAATTCGAGTCATCTGGCTTTGAAACTTAAGAACTCAGTCAAACAAAAATGCTTGCACAATTTAAAAGAGTCAAGTTCAGAGCACTATTTATCATCAAAGATGATATGTCAAAAATCTAGAAAAATTCATGGAGATTCTTAAAACATTTATGAATAAATTTCTGCAGACGAATGGAAAAAACATTGCAAATTATTATCTTAAATTGAAAAAATATACAAGCATACTATTTTCTCTTCTTATCGAGATAATGAAATGATTCGAACTCCAAACTGTTGCGTAAAGGCTCTGTAATTATTATTAACTGTTTTTAAAAAAATTTGCAATTACTTTTTTCCTTTGGGAAAATGGTGATTCTCCGAGACGGTTCTTTATATTGAAAAGAAAATGTTAAAAACCAGCGGAGTGCCTTTTTTCTGAAGGATCTCTAGATTCACATGTTATAGAAAAGCGAAAATGGTCCTACAGAAAAAAATTGCCCGATGGTTTCTCGCACTTATGCTTCCCGACATAAAAAGCTGTCTCAAAAAATCGCGATTTTCACAAAGAAAAAAAGCATTTGCATGTTTTTTGAAAACAGTAAATAATTACAGAGTCTTTACGTAACAGTTTGGAGCTTCACTCACTTTAGTATCTTCATTAGAACAGAAAATAGTATGCTTGTATATTTTTTTTAATAAAGCCAACAATTTGCAATATTTTTTCAATTTAAAGAAATTTATTTCTTAATGTATGAAGAATCTCCATGAATATTCTCAAACTTTCCACACATCATCTTTAATAAAAATAGTGCTCTGAACTGGACTCTTTAAAATGTGCGCAAAAATTCTGACTTTTTTCTACTTTTTCCAGTCGCCGAGATTAATAGCATATTTATTTTAATATTTTTAGCTTTTAATACTTCGATCTACAAAAGGAAGATTTATTTGGATTTATTCAGTTTCATGTGCTCTGTTTTCGATTGATAATGAAATATCGAAGTTTGCTACAGATCGAAATTTGAATAGCTGGAAATTGTCTGACTGTGGTCCTCTATTTTTAGATGCCATTGACATTTGCTCTTTCAAAGTTGATTCGCTAGCATACGCGTAAAATGTTGGGAACTCGCGCGGTTACGCAGACATTTCGTCCTCAGCCCACGCGTGCCCTTCAAAAACGCGTCGTTTCTTCGCTCAAATTTACAATAATGTGGTCAGGCGATTTTTTTATCGCATTTTTTCTTTCACGAAACGTCTAAGAGGTCTGAGGAGAGAAAGAGAGACGAAAGACGAGGGAAGAGAGCTCAGATTTAAAAGTTTATCCGAGACAGTCGGAAAACACAAAAAAAAATCAGGGAACACCAGACAAGAAAAATGAGAATGCGTCTGGACACGAAAAGTGAGATGAAAACCAGATAAATTCGGAACCTACCTTAGGACCTTGAAATCTCTACTTTTATTTATAAAGTTAGATTTGTGGAGGGAAAAATGGTTTAGGTCTCGTTTAGGTAAATGAGGGTTCTCCGTCAGGGTGGTCTAAAAATGCATTAAAACAAATTTTTTTCACATTTTTATGCAAAACCTCAAAAGTCTGTATTATAGGGTCCCAAAAAAACCCCATAAGTGAAAAAATGGGTTTTTCGAGTTTTTGCCGCTAATTATGATTTTTTGCGGGTTTTTTACGCAGATTGTTTGAAATACATGAAATACTACTTTATACTGATAATTAGATGTTTAGTTGGAATGTTTGAACAATTCATTATTATTTTTAGCAACTTTCTCTTAGAAAAGGCTTAGAAAGTCAAAGTTTTTTCGGAATTTTTCAACTTGTTTCCAACGATTCAGTTGATGTGAGGTGATAATCAATCAGAGTTTAAAAAAATAATTGTTTAAACAATTGTTATTAATTATAACAATATTCTCTTAGAATAATGCTACAAAGTTGCGGTTTTTTCTGAAATTTTCAACTTTT
>WSXT02154968.1:0-10187 GCA_011762715.2 Neuroterus valhalla | reverse complement strand
CTTGTAGGGCTCCCAAAAAGAAATATTTTTTCTTTCTGACTTTCTTTTCAATCTTGCGTAATTTGGCTAAAAATTCTTATTTTCTTTCATATTTTTGGATTTTGAAAATGCCATAACTCTGACATATTTGCTTTTATCAAAAAAAGTCAAAGGGATTAACTGTTTCATTTTTCATCTACTATAAGAAACCGCACTTACAATTTTCGAGTCTTCGAAAAAAAAATTCCAAAAAAATTTTCAAAATGCTCCCCTCCTCTGATTTTTCATCCATGATGGCTGGTTAACAAACTCATCCTGTCTTTTTGGCCCCTCAAAATGGGTGCCAAAGCACGATCGAATATGATAATTCTTTCGAAAGTTATCGAGTTCACAGATTATTTTTTTTATTTTTTATGCGATCAAAAATGGAATTTTCGACTTATTGAGAAAACTCAAAAAGTCGTATTCACGATCTTGTAGGGCTCCCAAAAAGAAATATTTTTTCTTTCTGACTTTCTTTTCAATCTTGCGTAATTTGGCTAAAAATTCTCATTTTCTTTCATATTTTTGGATTTTGAAAATGCCATAAGTCTGACATATTTGCTTTTATCAAAAAAAGTCAATGGGATAAATTGTTTCATTTTTCATCTAGTATAAGAAACCGCACTTACAATTTTCGAGTCTTCGAAAAAAAAAATCCAAAAAAATTTTCAAAATGCTCCCCTCCTTTGATTTTTCATCCATGATGGCTGGTTAACAAACTCATCCTGTCTTTTCGGCCCCTCAAAATGGGTGCCAAAGCACGATCGAATATGATAATTCTTTCGAAAGTTATCGAGTACACAGATTACAGACTACAGACAGACAGACACCTTAGTAAAAACCATTTTTTCTGACTCAGGGGTTCTCAAAACGTGGAGATTTCATCAAATCCGCGAAAGTCAATTTTCACATAAAACCAATACCTCCTTATTCAGAATGAGAATGTAAAAATTCAATAATATTCATAAAAGTAGAGGATTCAACAGTTTTGCAGTATATGCAACTCTGTGTGAGCTTTAGACTGTAAACTGAATCAAGCACGGAAGTAGCAGAGCGCGAGCCGCGCACTATCAGAATGTGCCTGCGCAGCGCAGCGTGCAGATTTTCTTCTTTTCTCATTTTTAATCCGCCCTCCTATGAGAAAGGCATTCTGTGAGTTTTACACAGGCTACACAATTTTGTGTAGGCAGTGGCTTTTTTTCAACAAGGCGAAGAGTTCGAAAATTTCTTGGAAGGAACGATATTGAGGCAAGCATTATCAAGATCAAAGTTTGCATCTATGAAAACTTGAAGAAAACGTAACCTTTGCATTTTTGTGATATATCGCATTGTTCACGAGCAAAAGTAGGATATCCTATTTGTAGAAAAAAAATTTTCTCGTTCTCAAAAGTGGTATAGAGCGAATTAAACTTCAAGGATGTCTTTCTTAAATACACAGAAATTGTAAAAAAATATAGGAAACAAAAAAGATTGGGTTTCTTGTAAAATTTGCCCTCACGTTTTTAAAATCAGGAGTGAAAACCAAAGAAGTTTTCTTTGGAAAACCTCAACTTGGTAATTTTCGCTCATATTTTTTTCAATTTTTACTTGCATAGATAGAAGAGGCATCTTATGAATTTTATGTAGGCCTAACCATTTGCAAGGAGGGGAAACTTTTTGTTCATAAATAAGATTTTATACTTTTTCTAAAGATACCACAATGGTACGATACGTGTATTTCAATAAAATTTCAAAAAATTCAGAAAAGTTCAAAAAATGAGAAAATTCGTTCCTTTAAAAAAGAATCTGAACAATTCTAAATTCATATACTCGTTATTTGGTCAAAAATTTTTTTTCTCTATTTCAAGAAAAATAGATGTTGCCTAATTTTCTCTGGAAAACAACACGTTTTCCTGCAGGGACATTCTGTAACTTCAAGTTTAGAACTTGTCTCATTAGAAATACATTCGATTTCGAGAGAATATTTCATTTCATTTCAAAAACTGTTATTTTAAATTCAAGTTTTAAACACTAAAGAGTACAAAATATAATTAACTAAAAAATTATTTTGAATAAGTTTTTTCTTTCATGTTTCTTGGAATAGTCAAAGTGAAGTTCAAATTCAAAAAAAGAGAGAAGATATTTAGTTTCAAATTATATATAACTGGGAAAAACCTTTTTCTGTAGTAATTGCAATAATAGATACCGACTTTATATGAAATCAGGCAGGCAACTCTGGTTATGTCACATAATTATTGAAGGATGAAGCTTTTGTTCTAACGCAAAATAGGATACATGTTTTTTTTCCACCAATTTTTCCTCAAGAATTTAGGGCAGCTTTCATATTTAGGTGAGTTATAAAGAAATCAATCCGAACACCTTGTAAGAATTTGCATCTTGGAAAAAGTGGAAAATATTGAACTTTCATTGCTGCAGCTTATGATGCTATTGATACTCTTCCGATTACCATAAAGGAACATCTGAAGTTGTAAAATCATCAAAACGGTGTACATTCTTCGAAAATCACTATAAAGAAAATTTCCTCAGAAAGACCGCCTTTGATTTTCTTTCTTGACCTATCTAGGGTTTTGCAGCCCTGAGCAGGAACCCTTACGGTTTCGGTCAGGTGTCCGCTCGTCATATAAACAAAGGAGTTGAGTGCAAATATATTCTGCAAATATATATATAATGTTATCTTCTTATGGTCATAAAAGAATGCAGGTTTAAGAGAAAATTTATGCTTCAGAAAATTTATTTGATATTAAGACAAATCACATCCAGTGGGCACTCCAATTTCCAGCCCAAGCAAATGTTATAAAATGATTATATCAATCGAATCTTTACACTATCAGTAACGTATAAATTTAGGACTTTCGCAAAATCATTTGTTCAACTATTTTTTTTCTGTGCAGCAAACATTTATGACTTTTTTTGGATAATAACTTATTGCGCTCAAACTCTTGAATGGTTTTTGACGAAAATTGGTACACATACTATTGAAAGACAACCCTCTCAGATAAAAAATATTGCGATGGTCGATAAACAATATTTCCATATTTTCAGTAACACTTTTATAAACAATTGACATAATTATCAACTTCTCAATGCTCAAATCGTCTGGATCTTTGGTGATACATGTAAAAACTATTCAAGAACGATAATCTGAAATGTTCGGATTGTTCAAAACCACCTACAGGCCGCAAATCCTAACCAACTCAGACAAAATTCATCCAAAAATGTTTGTAATTGAATCTCAAAGAGACTGAAGAAGCCGAATTTTCAAAAATAATTTGTTTTAACTCTTTTCAACAAAATATGGCGTGATCATAAAATTTCGGGTCATAAACTAAATAAACCCTATAGAATTTAGGGAGTTTGAGACAAAGATGATTTCGTATTTGCCATTAGTTTTGCCGAATAGATTTGTTCAAACAATTTGTTTCAATAATGTTTTACTCATTTTAATTTTTAGCAAAATTAATTCGAAAGTCTAATTTTACCGGAAATATTATGTCCGAAGCATTTCATTTTTCATTCAAAATACCATTTGTTACAACTAAATGACTTAATAATTAATTTTGCATAATTTTCATTAAATCTTAATACGGCTTCAAACATCTGCAAGGAAATGAATAATAATACAAATGCGACCTACGTTAACTGGAAGGTTTTTTCGTGCACTAATTTCAAGTTTGTCATTAGTTTTGCAAAAAAAAATTTGTTGGAACGGATTATTTTTTTTTTGTTTACTTTGTATTCATAAGTAATTGCGTTTTTTTAATAAGAACTTGTATATAGACAAATGTGTTTGTAGTATTGATTGAGTTGTTTTAAATAAGCCTGCTTATACATGTTTCCTTTATTTTATATTACATTTTTTAAAATAATTTTTTTCTCAAATTCCTTTTTCTATGTGATTTTTCATTGAATAATATTTTTTTTATAATCATTTTCTCAAATCTTATATCTAGAACTTATAAATTATGAGCTTTAAACTCAGAACCATTTTTTTCTTATTCTTCAATTAATATATCTTTTATTTAGTCATATGGTTGTGAGAAATTGTATTTCAAATAGAAAATATACTGCATCGGAAATAATTTCCTTGATAGAATTATATTTTAGAATTGATTTTGCAAAAAAATTGAAATGAGCAATGCTTTATTTAAACAAATTGTTTGAACAAATTTATTTCGCAAAACTAATGGAAAATTCAAAATCAGCTATGTCTCAAAGTCCTTCAATTCGAAAAGGTTTACCTTCTTTATTACTCGAAATCTGATAATCACGCCACATTTTGTTCAGAAAAATTCGAACAAATTATTTTTGAAAATTCGGCTTCTTCAGTCTCTTTGGAATTCAATCACAAAAATTTCTGGATGAATTTTTGTTTTAAGTTGGTTAAGATTTACGACCTGTAGGTGGTTTTGAACATTCCGTCCCCACTGTAAGCCGGGCTGCTCCGTGGGCCCGAGCCTCGGAATTATACATTTTCTGAGCAAATTAATAGCGGGCAGTGACATTTTTTTTCAGATTATCGTTCTTGAATAGTTTTTATATGTATCATTAAAGATCTAGACGATTTGAGCATTGAGAAGTTGATGATTATGTCACTTGTTTATAAAAATGTTACTGAAAATATGGAAAAATTGTTTATAGACAATCGCAATATTTTTTATCTGAAAAAATTGTCTTTCAATAGTATGTGTACAAATTTTCGTCAAAAAATATTCAACAGTTTGAGCGCAAAGAATTATTATCAAAACAAAGTCATAAATGTTTGTTGCACGAGAAAAAATATTTAAACAAATTATATTGTTGAAAGTCCAACATTTATACGTTACTGATAGTGTGAAGATTCGATTGATAAAATCATTTTATAACATTTGCTTGGGCTGGAAATTGGGGTGCTCACTTGATGTGATTCGTCTCATTGTAAAGAAAGAAGTTTCTCTAGATAAAAGAAAAGTTTAGCAAGGACTAAACTCACAGGATATATTCCTCATATTACAATAATTTAGAAAAATCATCATAAAAAAATTGAGGGTGACCTTTTTGAAAAATTTGGCTTCTCATTAAAAGTAGAATTTGATTGAGTTTTTTATAATTCACCAAAATATTCAAGTAGTCCTAAGTTCGTGAGAAGGAAGTTGGTGAAAAACAAAAAAAAATCTCACATATTTTATCTTGGAGAACAACATATTTTACCTCGAACAATTTTGTGACATCGCCAGGTCAGACTGCCCGATCCCGTATGGAAATAGTCATGGGTAATGTGCAATTAGGTTATGTTTGTGGTGGAAAGTAGAACTTTGTATGTATTTTTTTTTTTCGAAAAATTTGTATCAAATGATCTCGAAAATATGAAAAATATAGACTTGAATTTAATGATTTGATACATACTCGAGGTTCCTTCATCCTTGACGTCCTGGACGATTCTCCTGACGCTTTGAGTAAACTTCCCGACGAGATTGGAACCAGCTGAAACATATAATAGCAAACTCTGGTTATGATGCTGTTCGTCAAAGGGTTTCACGCTCAACTTATAATTAGAACGATACTTGCTAACTTGAGTTATAAGTGTCTGAGGTGAAATGTAAATAAGCATTATCAATCAAGACATTTTGGGCTAAATTTTCCTCTCATTTTCCATGGATAGAACTTGTGTTTTATTCAAGAATAATAGCATCATCAATTGCGTACTTTGCACAGGGTTTTTTACTTGTGTATTGAAAAAAAGAAATAGTTTTCAATGCATAAAAATGATAAGTTGTTAACCTCTTAGCGAATAAGTCGAATTTTGAAACCAATAGTTTAATTTTCAACACAAAGTTAATCTTCAACCAAGAAGGATTAAATTTTCTACCAAGGACGATGATTTTTTTTAGAAGAAAGTTAAATTTTCAAACTACCAAGAATAATTTTCGATTCGAAAGGACGAATAATTAGACTTTGTTAGAGCTTAGACGTTTAGAGCGTCTAAACGTCCGGAAAATCCGTACGTTTATGTTCGTTCAAACCAAGGTCGAGTCTAAACGTACGGACTACCATCTATTATATCACATTTAGTATAAAGTGGTAAATCACATCAAATACATAGACTTTCCTTAAATGAAATATGAGATTTAGATATAAAATTTATTCGATATTTTTTGCACCGTTTAAAACTTTATATTCCTGAAGTGCACACCTTGAAAATTTCACCATACCATTTTATCAACGTTTGGATTGACATGATTTAAATTTAAAAAATAAGAAAATTAATTAATTGGAATTTGAAGCGTTAAAATTGGGACAACTCCAAACTATGTTTAAAACAGAAGGATTCTTAAATGAGGATTTTGAAACTAAGTCATCAAAAATGTTCAACTTGGAAATCATGATCAAGCATCTTTATATGCAAAAATAACAACTTCATGTGGCTTTAAGTAGAAGAACTTATATAAGTTGTCAAACAGACGTATAATAATAAACTGTCGTATAGACATGTTGGAAAAAAATTCACGAGACCTCGTAATGTGAAATTGATTATGAATCCCCCAGTAGTAAAATTTTGTTGAATCCATTAGTACATTTGCGAGGTAGCATATATATTAGGGTGGTTCAAAAAGTTTTTTTTCGAATTAGATGAATCGAGTTCGGAATTCAACATTTCTCTTCACAATTAGTCGCGGAATGTGAAAAAAATAATACTTTTCAAATATCACACCCATGAGTCTGTTTTAAAGGGGCCCCGAAAAATCCCCATAAGTGAAAAAATGGGTTTTTCGAGTTTTTGGCGCTAATTATGATTTTTTGGCGGTTTTTTAACGCAGATTGTTTCAAATACATGGAATACTACTTTATACTGATAATTAGATGTTTATTTAATTTTTTCAGACAATTTATTACTGTTTTTAGCAACTTTCCTTTGGAAAAGGGTTAGAAAGTCAATGTTTTTGTGAATTTTTCAACTTATTTCCAACGTTTCAGTTAATGCGAGGTGATAATCAATGAAAGTTAACCAAAATAATTGTATGTATTCTCTTTGAATAATGCTACAAGGTTGCGGTTTTTTTCTGAAATTTTCAACTTTTTGTCCACTTTTTACTTAAAGTAAGTTATTATTTCATTAAATTTAACAAAAATAATTGTTTAAACAATTCATTATCTTTGCTAATAATATTTTCTTTGCCTAATAATAGAAACTTGCAGTTTGTTCTGAAATTTTTTTACTCATTGCCCACTTTTCACTTGGAGTGAGTTAGTATTTAATTTAATTTAACAATAATAACTATTTAAACAAATTATTACTGTTTATGGCTTGGTTGAATTAGATTGGTTTTTATCTTAAATACGAATTTTTTTTTTTAATATCAACCATTATATTTTTGATTAAAAATTTATATTTTAGGTCGAAAATTCAACTCTTTCGTTGAAAGTTGAACTGCTTTCTTAAAAATTTATTTTTTTCGTTCAAGATCCATAATTTTAGTAGAAAATTCGATATTCAAATTTCACTGATTTCACAAATTTCACAGCTTCTTTGTTTTAATTTTTTTTTCTTTGGGAAAAGAAAAAAAATAATTTACTTCAAACAATACAATACTATTTAAAATATGATTCTCCTTAATGTTTATTTATTATTTGTTTACCACTTAAAAGGTAAATCATAGTTGAAGAGTAGATAGCCATAAACAATGTTAATTTGTTTAAACAATTATTCTTCCTAAATTAAATTAAATATTGACTAACTTCATGTGAAAATTAAAAAAAAAGTTGAAAATATCAGAAAAAACCGCAAGTTTCTATCATTAGGCAAAGAAAATATTATTAGCGATGATGATAAATTAATAAACCATTTTTTGCCAACATGAAATAATTATTACTCCAAACCTCCATTCTCTAACCCTTTTGGAAGGGAAAGATGCTAAAAACAATAATAAATTGTTTGAACAATTCGCATAAACATCTAATTATCAGTATAAAGTAGTATGTCATGTATTTATAACAATCTGCGTTAAAAAAACGCCAAACAATCATAATTAGCTCGAAAAACCCATTTTTACACTTATGGGGATTTTTTGAAGCCCCTATAAAACAGACTCATGGGTGTGATATTTGAGAAGTATTATTTTTTTCACATTCCGCGACTAATTGTGAAGAGAAATGTTGAATTCCGAACTCGATTTACCTACGTATTCCAGATTCTATTTTGCTCAATCAAAATGAAAAATTTTCTTTCGATAACATCGTATTGAAATAGTCTTCAGAATGAAAAAGGAAGCAATAAGATCTTCCCTCGTTCAAACTTTCTGCTCTGATACTATAACTGGAGAGCTCTTACTTGTTAACGATCAGGCTCTCAATTTATTGTTCATGTAGAGTTTTTAGATTGTTATCGAGAAAACTTGATGCTCAAACTTTCCCCTGATATTACATTGTCTGTTTCTTGTACCAAGAAAGCTTCTAAATTGTATTGAATTCAATTACAAAATAATCGATATTAACACCAACTTATCTACTGCATAATACTTTACAAATCTTAGTGCATTCATCAAATTCGCAAAATGGTTGTGAAAGAAATAATAAACTGTTTTAAAAATAGGTTAAGAAGATAAAGAAAGAACGAACTAGCGCTGTATAAGTGATTTTTTGAAGAAACTGTATAGAGTCCAAGCTATGGAGCATGAAAAATGTAAAAAAGTGTATACGTTAGACAATATATCATTAATATTATAATAATAATTAATACTCGTAATTCAGAAACTTATGAGTTTAAAGACGGCTGGTGTAGATGGTAGCACCGCTTAATCGCTTGAAAGCGCTGACGGATACTTGCTCTAGAAGCTACATGAATTTATGAATATGTGTGCTGTGACCGGTAAAGTTCTAAATGATTTTAGAAATACGATTATCATAACAATCTTATCTAATTATACCTATTTGAAACTATTTATAGAGCAATAAGGCCACTTAGTTCCATGGGTGAAATATTTCCCAAAATACTTATTGTATGGTCATGGGAATAACTAAGAAAATTATATGGAAGTCCAATGTGGATTTATTCCAAGGATACTATTTTCGGAAGAAATATTCCACCTATGACAAATCATATCTTAAAAAAGTTAGAGCAAGCGAAAAGGTTTTCTGTGCATTTTTCGATGTAGGAAAAGCAGGGCGTTAGACAATATATAATTATTTAAAAATAATTATACTCGCAACTGAGGAACTGTTGAGTTCTAAGGCTGCTGGTGTATATGTTAGCACCGCTAAATAGCTTGAAAGCGCTGACGGATACTTGCTCGTGAAGCTACGTGAATTTATGAATATGTGTGCTGTGACCGGTAAAGTTCCAAATGATTTTAGAAATACGATTATCATACCAATCTAATCTAATTATACTTATTTGAAGCTGTTTATAGATAAATTAGGCCACTTAGTTCCACGGGTGTAATATTTGCCAAAATACTTATTGTAAGGTCATTGGAATAACTAAGGAAATTATGTGAAAGTCCAATGTAGATTTATTCCAAGGATATTATTTTCGGAAAAAGTATTCAGCTCAGGACAAATTATTTTAAAAAATGTTAGAGCAAACCAAAAATTTTCCTTTGCATTTTTCGATATAGGAAAAGCAGGGCATAAGGCAAGGATGCTTCATGTCTTCCTGGATATTTAATTATACATGGACAAAAGCCAAAGAATGTTTCTCTTAAGCGGAGAAGATATTGATCTGAGGTCAGTTGAAGTACGTGCACAGAAAAAAAATTACTTAAATCAAAGAAACGCAGTACTGATTACGTTCAATCAAATATTTCTTAGATTGAAAGAAATTTTTCTTAAAACAAGAATGATTCCTTCATTTAGAAAACCTTATATTCTCAAACGAGAAAACTTCTCCCCAATCAAAGAAATATTTGATTGGACGTACTCAGTGCTCCATTTCCTTGATTCAGACTGGTGTTTGCAGATGTTAGGATCGTTGTGGCAGAATCAGTTGATCATTTTCTATGGATGATAAGCAGGCTAGATACGAGAATGAAGAACATGGGTCTTGAGATTAACGCAAATGAAGCAAAAGTCATTATATTTGAATTAGGTGATGAATGAACAACATGCAATATCGCCAGGTCCCGGAAGCTGGAATTACAACATTGTCATATCGATATGGGCACTATGCCATAATTTAGTGCTTATTTAGTGCT
>WSXT02154957.1:0-10187 GCA_011762715.2 Neuroterus valhalla | reverse complement strand
AAGCGTTACGTAATTTATGGACGATCCCTTACTTATTTATAAAAAATGATTTATCTTCAGCTTTCAATCTACAGTAAGCGTCTCTAATAGAAATTTCATATGAAAATACCAGAAAAAGCAAGTTTATTAAGTGGAGTGATGGAAATTTATTTATTAAAAAAATGGTTTATTTATTAATAAAAAAATGTATGATTATTAATAAATCGATCATTCATAAGAATATTTATCAATAGCATTTGACTTGAAAACTTATATGTTGAGAAAATGGTCGAAGTTCGGTTCCGCTGTGCGATTTAGTCACTGAATTGATAAAGGTACACCTTGCGAGGTCATAACTCGTGGCCTATTGAGGGTTGGAACATGTTTTTTTTCTTATTACGCGGAAATAAGTTCTTTTTCAGTCATTCTCTCTCAACTTCCTCGTGTAACACTCATGAAACGAGTGACATTCAAAAAACACGAATTTTGAATTTTTGGCTAAAATAGAACAAAAGAGGGGTATTTTTGAGAGGTCGAATTATGTTACCGCACTAAAAGTTATAAATAATTTACTTTCACTTATAAATTAGCTTTATCCTTGACAAAAAAAAACATGGGAAAAATGATAATATTATTATACAACTTTTGCGCAACTTCATGAAGTCGTAGTGACTTTGAAAGTCACCTACAATTTTTACAAATTGTCAACAATTGTTGGTTCATATAAATTACACAGGTGCCGCCAACTTTATACATCTGAATTAGTGCACTAAGGAAAGGTTGTAAACATCTAAATGTTTATAATTAAAATAAAACATTCCTTAAAGTCAAAAATACTAAAAATACAAAAAGTTTGGCATTTCCATACGATCCCTGTCTTCAATTGGGTTGAAATTTTTACCTTCATTTCAAATTGGCATTTTTTAATCATACCCTCATTTGAAACTTTATTAAATTTTTTTTTCAAACTGAGAAAAATAGAATAAAATGACTAAAAATTTTAATATTTAAAATTTTAACAAGTTCCCGATCATGTATTAAGTTGCAAACTCAACACTACATACGTAGCATTAAATTAAACAATTGCAATCACTTTGCAAAATTATCACATTTTTTCTCACTGATCCATACTTTAAAAAAATCGAGAATCAACAAATATAAAGATCTGCATGTAGCGTATAAACAATGAGGTTGCAAATCTTGCGTTTAGTTCTCAACAATAATTTAATTCATTATGCAAGTTTGCAACTTTATTCAACGTTGTTCCTAATGGTTATTAACAAAACTCAAATTAATCCATAAATAAACATGTTCAGAACCTTCTAATTGGGTGCAAATTGAAATTTCGTATTGGAGAAATAAATTCAATGCACTATTCCATTTGCAGAAATATTAAATTTTTTCTTGAGCGTCTATTCAATAAAATGTCATTTTTTTTGAAAATATATATGTTCCCGACCTCTGACGGGGTTGCAAATCAACATTGTCCATCAAGGAAGTACGTTTTATGTAAGTGCAAAGTTTCAAGAACACTGAATTTATTTCCAAATTTTTTCTCAACAGACTGGCCTGTAGGTTATGTTATGAAGTATGTCATAATAGTTCGGGAGCTAGCGACATGAAAAATTTGCCAATTTGCTCGTCGATCACAGTATATTAGTTTATTTATTTACATAATGGTAATTAACAAAATCGACAACTTACAGAGCACCTCAGGGGCTTTTGTTGTCAGGAGCTTTGACAACATGTTATGAACAATTGAAAAATTCACTTATTTGCTCGTCGTTGACCTTTCAAGGGGTTGTCCATCGGCATTCGACGATGTCAAAAAATGACCACTTACACTTATTAGGCGGGGAAATAGACCGCTTACAAGGGCGCAAAAGTGTAAGAATTCTTTTAAAAACTGAATTATTGTCCCGTGCATGAAATTCATCATGGGCAAGGAGGGAAACATTGCAAATGCAAAAATATTGTGCTTACAAGTAAGTGATCCGCGGGGGTAAACCAAGTTAAAGTGGTCGTCAAAGTCGCCGCTGCGAGAGTCCGCGCGCGATCATTCAGTGTACTGAAGTCTATTTCTCTGAATTTTTATTTTCGGGCTGAGAATTAAACTTTCTTTGTATCGTAGAAGATTTATGTTTCTTTCTAAATTAGTCTTTTTCGGTAGTTTTTTTGATTAAATAATGGTTGAGAGTTAAATTGCTAAAAATTTTTGTTTTTTGTTTGATAATTCATGACTCAAATGGAATTCTGCCGTGCCGGCTTCAGAATTTATCTCTTCCGGTTGCACATCTCATTATTTGGTTACAAATTAATTCATTCGATTGGGATGTCGTATTTTATGGTAGTAAATTCAATTATCCAATCAAAAAAACTGACATGATTGAAAATTCAACTCTTTATAAAAGAATTCATCTCTGTTAATTACAAATTCAATTTTTCGGTTGATCTTACTATTCTGTTGAAAATTCAAAAATTTTGTTAAGAAGTAATCTCTAGGTTACATTTTTCATTTCAATTGGAAATTTAAATCAAACTCTTCTTTGAAGAATCCGTGTTTTTTGTTCGAAAATTCGACCTTTTTTTTTCTTTCTGGGCTGAAAAATCTTTCCTAGTTAAAAATTCAATTTTTGTTTATAATTCATTTTTATTGGTAACAAATTGAATTTTCGGTCGAAAATGTGATGAGAGTTTGGTTAAATATTGAACAATTTTATGAAAAAGTTATCGTTTTCGCTTGAAAATTTATATTTTATTGGCACAAATCTTTTTTTCTTGGGTAGAAAATTACTTCTAACGGTTAGAAAATTCATGTTTTTCGTTTAAAAATTCATCATTCAGATTTAATTTCGTCGAAATTTCAAAATTTAGGTCTTCCGTAAAAAATCTCATTATTCGGTCATGCATTCAATTATCTTTCTGAAAATTCAAACGATCATCTCAGAAAGTCATCCTTTTTCGTTGAAAATTTGTCTTGTTGGTTACAAGTTCAATTGTTTTTTTTGCGAATCCGCTTCATTTGTTTAATTCAACTATTTGATTGAAAGTTAAACTCTTATATTGAAAATTCGCAGTTTTTGGTTAAATTCGACTAATTCGTTCGAAGTTGAAATCCTTTGATAAAAATCATTTTATCGGTTCAAATTTATCTCTATGGTTGAGACTGTTGAGAAGATATTCTGTTCTTTGATAGAAATTAATCTTTTAAGGTTTGAATTTCATATATTCTGTTTAAAGCTCTTCTTTTCCATCAAAAAAAAATGTATTGTTGATGCTGAAAATTCATCTAATTAGTTGAAAATGCAATGTTTTTATTTGAAATATTAAGAAATTAAAAGTGTTTCAAATTGAATTTTTATTTTGTGAAAATTGGAACATTTCGACATGAAAAAATATCTTTCGAAGACTCTTGTTTTCTATTGCCTTGAATGTCTACTTATTTCTCTTAAAGAATGAAGATTTTTGATGTTCACGGGATTTCTTGAATTTATGGGGTGAAAGTGTAAAAAAAGAGATTAGTTTGAAAAAAAGACGAGCTGTGATAAGGTGGCCTTAGAAGTTTCGCCACATAAATTTTTATAAAATAAAATAAATAATAGATGTATTTTCAACAACAAGCCTCGAAGCTGGGAGAGTTTTTCATATGTTTTTGCTAACCATCACCATTCTACGTTGTTTTTAACGCCTACAGTAGGACACGATACGCATTCCAACATTTTGAATTTCAAGCTTTGAAATTGCACTTTTTTTTGTATTTTGATACTGACACGCACAAAGGTCTCTTTTTTCAAAATACATTGATGTAACTTTAATCGCTGAAAAAAATATACAGAAGCCTTTATTTTGTGATAAATAATTTTATTTCTTTAGTGATTTCATTAAAAATACAGAATATATTTTACGTAAACTAGATGTTAATAGAAAATTTGGGTCCATATCGAAACACATGTGGCAAGTCTCTTTTGCGCATGGCTCTCCTGCACCATCTTTCCGGAGAAGATTGGCACTTTCATTGCAAGTTTCGCGAAATGAATTGTCACTCTGCGGCATCTCTCACCTCCGAAAGTGGCAAAAGTGAGCCAAGTCTCAAACATAATACAAGATTTTGTTTTGAGAAAAGGAGGATCTTCTCAGCCACGCTTTGGCAAAAGAACACATTTCAACTCAACCATTTTTCACATTTTACATACCAAGCTTTTCTCCGCATGTTTACTTTCGGAAACTTTCTTCAACACGTCACGCTTCTGAAATTAGGCCCAGGACTATTCACATCAGTGTGAAGTTTGTACGAAAAAATAATTTCCGTCGTTTCCTAGAATCCTTCTTCTTTTGCATTGCACAAAACCTTCCAACCGCGCGCGGACTTTTGCAGCCTCGCCAACGGTAACTTCGACGACCACTTACACTAGATAAGCCCCGTGAATTAGATGTAAGTGCAATGTTTTTACATTTACAATATTCCTCTCTTGAACCATGCTAAATTTCAAAAAGGAGCAAATAAGTTTATTTTTGATCGATTTCTGACACTTTCACGCGCTTGTAAGCGGTCCTTTGCCCCGCCTAATTAGTGTAAGTGGTCATTTGTTGATATCGCTTAATGTCAACAGACAACTTTTCAAAAGGTCAACGTCGAGCAGATAAGCCAATTTTCCGATTGTTTGTAACATGCTGATAACGCTCACGATAAGCGTTGCCCTACTTACTGGCTGTAAGTGGTTGATTTTCGTGATATGTACAACGTTATTAAAAACTTTCATGAATTTTCATCGGTGAGCAAAAAAGTCAACAAAAAATGTCGCTATCTCCCGGACTATAAGCGAGAACAATCGAGCAACGAGGAGTCATCGTTCATGTCTCGTCTATGTGATAATATCAGTATTTACATTACGACCAAATAATTATTGTGTGTAGGCAGTGCAATCTACATAAAGGTTTTCAAGCATCCCCTTGATTGGAAAATGATCAGGCCATAATTAATCATAAATTACATTGAAAAACAATACATATTGGAACACCACATGAGCCGGTTAATTATCGAGTTCACATTCCTTTGGCTAGTGACACAACTGAATGTGCAAACATAATTGATGATGAATTTGCTTCTGACTGATGTAATCGTATTATTAAACAGATCTGATAAAAAGGGAAATTAAATCCAATTTTCTGTAAAAAAAGGGGACAGAAAAAAGATTGTTCAGTTGCAAGAGCACGCTCGCCTGTCAAAGAAAAGGTCTTGGGTTCGGATCTCAACAAAGTTCGAAGAAGTCCTTTTTTAAGGAAAATTATATTTGATTTTACACGTGAAAGCTCCTGTTTCTGTAAGAACTATTTTCTCCCAGGAATAGGTTCCTGTGAACAGAAACGTCCTAGTAGAATGTTCACTCTTATGATCAAAGCCAAATCGAACTGAGACGGAATTCTACTTTCCCAACCACTTGGAAGCACAAAGTGCCTTCGGCGAACTTTCAATCCAACGTGATCTTATCAATATTAGGTTAACGGTTTTTCCGATTGATGTTAAAATTCCCGATGAAGGAGCAAACTGCTTTGGAATACCTGCATGTTCTTCGACTTAAACTCATTGTTGAAATTAGTGAATAATGATGGGGTAGATTTAGAACCACAACTTGTACAAATTTTCGGATAATCCGTAAAGGATTGATTACCTATGAAGTTATTAACTTCAATTTCAATACATATTACTTAGACGCTCCTAGTAAAATATTGACGATATGAATCTGCATTATTCACTGTACGCTGCCCTCCACTGTATTTCTCAGCTTCCACTACGCAGTATGCAAACTCACGCTTCCGCGTTTTACTCCCATGTCCCTCTTCGTTGAAAAGAGAAGTTCATTCATTGATACCCTTGATTTTTTTTGTCGTTATTTCCAGTTCAGAAAGACAAAGTCTCTACAAAAAACCTGAACATTCAGTCAAAAAATGCTTCCATGCTCTCCATGCTTCCACATTCCATCTTCGCTACTACCTCCTGCCTTCCTTGGTCTCCTTTCCACACAAACATCCTGCTCTCCCTATTGACATAATTTACCCATATTTCCTATATACCCTGAACCTCTAATCCGCTCCTCCCCATCTCCCTTCTCTCTTTATGAATTTTCCCTTAGCAGTCTCATACATTTTTCTTCCCTTCTCGTCAGTTCTTCTCACTTTGTCCTCATGCAGATCATTTTATCAAAAATACCTTCATCTCATCCTCCGTCTTTCCGCCTCCGCTCTTGTTCTCCTTCTCTTACCAACACTCCCTCACTAGCCTACTTCTCCTCTCATCGGGAATCCCTCCCCGTACGTACCGTAGGCCATATGTCAAAATGCCCAAACATGCTCTCGCCGTATCCTTTCTAACAATATAACTAGGTGTACTTCTGTCCCACCCCAGTGTCCATCTGATGCACCTTTCCTCTACCCTATTCACTTCATCACTTTTCTCCCACCACCACACCTTTACTCCATGCAGTAGCACACTCATCACACTCAAGACGAACAACTTGATTCTTCTTTCAAAGTCATCTGCAAACAACGTTTTCCCCAATCCCTACATTTGCCTCATCTCAACATTTGCTCTTCTTACTTTGTCTTTTATATGACCATTCACTTTACCATTCCTCCTAAATAGGAAACCAAAGTATACAAACTTTTTCACCACCTGTACCACTCTTTCGACTCCCAATCTTCTCTCTTATCCCTTCCACCCCCTCTCGTGAACACCATGACCTTGGAATTTCTGCATTCAACCCTCACCGACTCTAATTCGAGTATCTTCTCAACCTCTTTATCATCTACTTTAAGGCCTCCCCACTCTTTTCAACAACACAATGTCATCTGCATACGCGAATAGCCAAATTCTAACCTCAGCTACCCTAACTCCTTCCACCACTCCTCTCTCTAACTTCCTTCCCATGTCAGTGTTTGAGATCGCAAGAAGCGTTCGGCCAAGCGGACACCCCTAACTCAAACCCCTATCTATCCAGAAATCCCCTGCAATCATGTCCCCTACTCTCACCAAAACTTTCTCCTCTTCATATACCTATCGTGCACTTCCGAGCAGACCTTTCGCTACTCTCTCCTCCTCCGCCGCCTCTCACAAGCGCCCCCTATCCATTGATGAGAAAGCACCTCCCAGATTGACGAAAAACGCGTTCACTTTTGACCCCTTCTTCGCTATTCCTCTATCCATCACGTGCTGCAAAATATGAATATTGTCTATGGTTCTCCTAACCGCTCTGTATTTCACCTGAACCTCTGTCAATATGCCTCTCCCAGAAACCTATACTTCGTTCTGCAACCCTTCAAAGCCTGCTGCCTTCGGCCTCCTTGATTTCCTCAATTGTAACTCTATCTCCTCTTCACTTAACTTTGTCCCTCGACCCTCTCTTTTTCTTCTACTCACTTTATCTCTATATCGCTTGTCTGAGCCCTTAAATGATTCTTTGAAAAACTGCTTCCGTTCCTTACTTCCAATTTTCTCACTTATCCCCTCCCAAATCTTTCAAGAAGTATTTTTTTTCTTCCTTACGTCCCTCTTGGTCTTGAAACTTCACAACACTTCTTCCGAACCCCCTCCCTTTCTCTATTGGTTTTTTTCACATCAAATTAAGTTCCGGACTTATCTCCACGTAATCCTTCCTCTTCGCAGTTCCATCATTCCACTTCTTGTGCTTTATTTCCACTCTTCTCTTCATCTTTGCACATTCCTCATCCCACCACAATTTCCCCATTCCTTTCTTAATCTTTGTATAAATTTTCTTTTTGCCACCCCCTTTCACCTCTGGTATCCGACCCCCCCCCCCCCCAGATCTCTTTCACCGACTCCCCTTCACAAATAATTTCCCGTACCTGCTCCTGGTACTTTTTTGTACCCTCCGCCATCCAATTCTCCTTCTCCCCATCGTAACTCTCTCTTCTCCTTACCTTTCACAGACTTCCCCTATCATCCACAAGATTAGAGGCTGATGGCCTGATTCTATCCTCTTTTCTAGTGCGGGTCTCTCCATCTCCTCCTAACCATGCATATTAATGACCACATAGTCTATTACCGATGCTCTCTCCTTGCTCACATACGTGTACTCTACCTCTCCATCACCAAATATCGTAGCATTCGCGACCGCTTATCCTTTATTCACCCATCCAGTCTCTCAAAATCTCCCCCTCCTTACTCATGACGTGTTGTTTGGGCTCCTTCCAAAACTTTTCCTACCCCTGTAGATACCTCCTGTCCTCTTTATTCCCACATTGAAACCCCTCACAATACCACAATACCATTTCATCCCTGTTGAACGCGGCAATAAAGTTGCACGTCAATCCTCCTGTCTCTATTGCCCCTATTCGCAACCCTTGCCCCTCACCTCCACCGTAAATTTCTCCTTCGAAATCCTCCCTGATCGCTGGCATTATTCACCCACTAGCTCTTTCTTTCTTCTTCACTATTACCGCATCCTGGAGCCTTCATTCAAATCCCCTTGGTAGCCTTGATTCTGTTCTACCCCACTCCTTGCTCTCTATCCACGTTTCTACCAGCTTCACCACATCAACCTACACAAGCCTTCAGAATTCTTATGTTCCTTTATAAATCTTTCTACATTATAAAAAAGAACCTTTTATACTCCTCTGGCCTGCTGTTCCTCCAACCCCTTACTTCCTACGAAACAAGTTCCACTGGGCGATCGTCCTTTCGCCGACAGCTACCAATGAGACCTTCCCTCACTCTGGCGCTCGTCGGCGGCGAATCCCCCTTCCGCGCTGCTGCTGCTGGCGGGAACCACCATTCGTCGCCAATTCCGTGACGCCAGTTGGCAAGATGGCCCCACGCCGAGGGCCCGACAAGAACAGGAATAGCATCTACCTCCAATTAGCCATAAAAACAAGAATCAGTCGAAGTAAGCAAAAAAATGATTGTTTTCATATATTCTTGCGTTATTGAGGGCTGTTCAAGTCTTGCAAAGGCAGTGAGACGTGAATAAAGCATAGGTTGAATTTCCCTTTGTTTGATAGTTAACCTCGAAATCAGGTGGAAAAAGGAAGCTGTTCCTGCTATTTACACCAAAATTTAGGAGTCATACTATCTAAGATTTTCCGAAAATTTAACCTCTCTAAAATGCACTGCATCCAACAACAACGCAAAAATATATATGTATGTGAGCCATAATTTTCACGCGACCCCCGATTACTATTTGTTCAAATGATGAATTAAAGTTATATGAATATAAATCGCAAGTGAAATAATACACCGCGAGAGCCGCGATTCTGCAAAATTACCAATAATACTAATTTTTTTATATTCATTCCTTGTAACAAAATTCTATTTTTGAAGGTTTGAGTTTCTGTCCCAAAATTATTCTCTGTTCTTGAAATGAATTCTTTGCTGAACTCTCTTTTCTCGCAAATTCATTTTGATTATTCCATTTTTGAATGTAAAATTGATCTTCTTTTGATTCAGCTATTATTGGTTCAAAAACTATCTTTATCGGTTATAAATACATTTATTCGTGTAACAATTGAATTATTCTGTTTAGGTTCAGAAAATTTGATGGAAACTAATTATACCCAGTTCAAAATTCACCTGTTATGTTTGAAACTCGTCAGTTTAGATTAAAAATAACACAGTTTTTGGGGAATTCAATTTTCCGATTAAGAATTGAATTCTTTCATGAATATTTGCATCTCTTCGTTGACAATTAGACTTATTTAGAAAGAATCTGCCTGTTATCCTAGAATTTAAACAATCTGGTTGATTTTGCCCAACTTGATTTTAAATTTACCTCTTGCTTTTGAAATTAGTTTTTTGGTAAAAATAAAACTTTGGGTGAGATGTTACCCATTATATATGTATGGCAAAAAACTAATATTTGATTCAAGAATTCATCTATTATGTCATAAGTTCGCCTTTTTTGGTGTAAAATTTATCTTTTCGGTTGAAAATTCATTTTTTCTGGTTCATCATAAAAATAGATATATCTATTCATTGTCTTACCCAAATAAATTAGGTTAAAGTTCATGTTCCTTAAGTTTAAATCCAATCTTCCATTTTCTCTGTAATATTTCTAATTTCCAGTTAAAAATTGATTTTTTAAATTATGATTTAGCTTTATCGATAGAAAATTGATATCTTTGATATTTTCGTAAATATCAGTTTTCTAACTGTGAAGGTTGGAAACAAATCCCTTTTAGATAAACCTAAAAATTTG
>WSXT02154946.1:0-10187 GCA_011762715.2 Neuroterus valhalla | reverse complement strand
GTTACGTAATTTAAGTACGGCCCCTAATGTATAGATATCTAATTCTAAGCCCCAGTGTAACTCGTAAAAATATGGAACAGGATTTTTGATTCAATAAATTAGGTGAACACTAATGATCTGAAATAATGATTTTTATTTCTGCAGCTAAGGTTGCTCGACAAATAGTTGATTATTATGACATAGCACTCAACACCCTGGAACACGGAGGTAGTGAAGATGCCGTTTTTTGCGAGTTAGTAAGCTCTAAAGTTTACAAGGTATGCTATGTGCCCTTTACTTCTGTTTAGCAGGCGATAATTTTTAGTTGTAACAGGAAATTTCCCAAGGCACAAGTCATTTTGTAAAAAAATTATCATTCTGACTACTAGAATGGGGAATTTCCGAAAAGAATTATTGTACCACTTGCCTACTTTTTTTTGTTTTACATAGCGAATTTTTTAAAAGAATAGTAATTGTGAGCTGGTTCAGAAAATTTTCCAAATGAATTATAATTCTGAATTAAAGCAGTGAATTTTTTGGAAAAATAATAATTTCGAGTTGGGGCAGTAAATTTTTCGAAACAGTTACGTGTAATTCTAATTGTATTTTAATTGGAATATAACCGACAATTTAATATCATCTGTTGGGTAGACACTTTGTATTTATGATCATGAAAAAGGTAATTCAAAATGACTTAAAAATATCCTTCAGATCTGGACCAGGTATGTGAAATTCAAAAGAGCATATCACTTAGCTGTTACGCAACTTTATCAAGGACTTGCAGCTGAAGAACAGCGAAAAATGGGAGAAAGGGTGGCATTTTATAACGCATCTTTAACCGCTTTGAACGAAGTACGTACGCTATACACAAGCGCAAAAGGTATATCGGGAATAACGGGAGCTGCAGATGAAAAAGAAGCTATCGAAGATGCACTGACATTCACGAACGACGTAATCGAAGGTAAAAGAAAAGCTGCAAAAAACGAGAACGAGTTCATTTACCATGAGGAAGTACCTGAAAAAGATGTTCTGCCTACCGTCAAGGGTGCTTCTTTGGTTAAAGGAATATCCTTCAATGTAAATGACCCAGAGGTCTCCGGTACAGATATATTTGCTAGGTGAGTAATGTTGGATTCATTATTGATTAATATTCATTAATATTCATTGATTATTCATCATCATTAATATCCCAGATTCTTGCAATAATTATTTTGAAACTCAACGTCTAATTCCAGACTAGTTCCAATGAAAGTGCACGAAGCGAATTCACTGTACTCTGAAGAAAAAGCAAAGGTACTTCGTTCCATAGGCACGAAAATCGAAGAGCGTGATCAGATATTAAACACTTATCTAATGTCGTTAAAACTCGAAAATCTGAGTTTATGGGATCCAGAAACAGTGAATTCAGAATCGGAAGTGTTACCTCTTCCTGAAGAATTGGCCGAAAGGTGTGCTGCTATAAATGCGAAACCCAACGCAATTCAAGAACAAGTTGATACAATGGCAAAATTATCGGATACTTACCATAATGTGGAGGCCATGCTCAAAGAAATCGATGCGATTTTGTTAGAAGAGCAGCAGAGGTGCGTATATATTTTTTAAATATTCTAATTTATATTAATTTGATTGTCCTATTATTCTCCGAATTGAGTGCAATTATTCTTCAATATTATTGTCCTTTCTTGATCGGGGATGATCATATCAGTGAACTGTTTTCAAATATAAGAATTTATTCCTTAGAGAAAAACTGTATCAAGAAACAATGGGCAAACGACCGCCATCAATAGTCGCTACCGATTTTACAAGAGAGGCAAAAAAGTATGAGGAAGCTCACGCTAAAGCATCTGAAAGCAATCAGGCGCTTCATAGAGCCATGAACTTGCACTTGAATAATTTGAGGATACTTTCTCAACCATTGTCAAGTTTAATGGCGCATATACCATCCCCAAGCTCGAACTTATCAGGTATCTTTCTTTCTACTTACCCATCATTCCCTCTTGAAATTGAAAATACTATATTACTATTCTATTTATAAAAATAAATAAATGAAAAAAGTTTGACTTTACCGCAAAAATTTCTAGAATGGTCACTAAATTTCATGTTATATTTAGGGGAAAGTAGCAGCGAGAAGAAACCAGACAATGAATCTGAAAAGATTCACACTAGAGAGTTGAAACGCATTCTGAATAAGGTGGATGAAATGCGCAGGCAAAGGAGCGAATTGCACAATAAATTGCGAGAATCGATATCTAAAGATGATTTGACAAGACTCTTGGTTACAGCCACGTCTAAATCTGAACCTCTTGACCATCTCTTTGCAGAACAAATTAGCAAACATCAACCACTTGTTAGTGTTTTCTGTATTTTGTGTATTAGTCCAGTATATTTAGTCGGATTCCTGTATGTATTATTGCAATTCATTGGGTAAGAAATTTTTTTTTTGACATCTTTAGGGTGCCATATAGTGAGCCTAAATCCAAGTTTTCGACCATCAACCCTTTGCAGGTTGTCCGCCATCTTGAACTAAAGGGTGATTTCTTTTATCGCGTATAACAAGTTTATTCAGGAAAACAGTTGAGACCATTTTTCATGAGAAAAATGAGTTCTACAAATTAGTGTATTTGATGTTCCCTCGTATTTTGCTTATTTGTTGCTTGAAAATTTATTATAAAAATAAAAAGAGCGCTTAATTATTCTATGCTTCGTTGATGGAATGGATCTCAACATTTTTCCTCTTTCTTTTTTTCAATTAAATATGGTTTTGCCTTTTTTTGTGTGCATGATTAATATTGCAATTATCTTTTGTTATTTTTATTTGGAATTTTTCGTGTTTTCAAACTTAACTTTGATTATTTTTTATTGGCATTTCAATTATTTACTATTGTTCAACATAATTTTATATGATTATTTATATAATTTCTCTTGGGTTTTCGAAGATTAAATGAAAAATTCTCAAAAATGGAGAATGAGAACATTTTTACGGGAATTCGATAACAAAACTTAATTACTGAAATTGTGAGATTCATGTTACAAACCTCACAATCTTTAATCGTTATATTTCTTCAACAATTTCACGTTACTGTAAACATGCCTAAAAATTTCTATGTTGCAGCAGTATTTTGTCCTTCATTTTTTTAAATAACAAGATAGGTGAATAACCAACATTTTGTATTAATCTTCATTTACCAAAAATAATTTTTGAAAACTATTATTTTCTGAAATCCACGTGCAATTTTGTCAGTCCTTTTTATGAAATTCTATCATTTCACTAAGATTGGTTCACTTACAAAAGTTTCTGTTTCAGTTCATCAGTGAGGATTTACTATCGTCGAAGTAGGATTTTATAGCTCAATACATTTTTTAAATCACGTCTATTATTATGAAATAAATATCAATACTTTTTCAACTTGACAGTTGTCATATTGCGTGAGTTTACGAAAATTATTTTTTTTATCATAATAATGTACCGACGGATTTTACTATATTTATCTCATTTAAAAAAAAATTTTATTTGTTCAATAATTTTACGCTGCTATAGATATGCTGTTGATAATATTCAAGACGCAGAAACATTGTAAAATTCAGAATATAATAACACATTTTGAAGGATATGAAAATAATACATTAGCAATTAAATACAAGATTTTTGTCAAGAAAACTTATAAAATAACTCACGCGATTTGAAAACTTTTGAGTAGAAGAGTTTTGGATTCTTTTTTTCACTGTGAGGAAAAAAAATTCGAAAATTTATTAGGTTCTGTGAGAATTTTTTTTTTCAAAAATGAATATTAATTGATAAACTGAAACAAAAACTTCTATGACTTAAATATTTTTATGGTAAAATGATACTCGTTGAATTTCGAGGAAATGAAGCATGAAAAAAACTGCCCAAATTGCACTTAAAAAAATTGATTTAAAAAAATCTGTTTGTTCCCAAACATCGAATCTTGACTAAATGAGAATATTATTTTATATCGTTTATTCAACTTACCTGTTTTTATAATTTTAGAAGTGAGTTGAATTACCAGCAGTCAGTATAAATCTTTATTAGCCAAAATTCGTTAGTTGGAAACTACGATTTTTGAAATCAAAGCGCAATTTTCGTAGTTATTCTTTCTTTTTTAAAGATTTATAATTTAACCAAAAATGGTTGTATCATGAAAGTTGTTATTCAATCCATCAGCAAGGATAAACTTTCAAACAAAAAATTCATACCTTAATAAATTTTTCAATTTTATTACATTGCTTTAATAGTACATTACGATACGTGTGACTTAAGTGGCACATTTTGGCACGGAGTGTAGTTAGCCGCTAACTACACTCCGTGCCAAAATAGGCCACTTAAGTCTCAAGTATCGTACAACATTTTATAGCACTGACTAACTTAAATCTGCACTTACGGTTTGTCTATCCATGACTTAACATTGGTTAGTACAGCACCGTGAAGTTAGGGCCCGAGCGTCAGCGAGGGTCATAAGCACGGTGCCGTAATAACCTGTTTAAGTCACGGATAGGCGTTACTTAAGTGCGAATTTAAGTCACACAGTGCTATAAAAAAAATCAAACATTTCTCGAGTCAAAGTTTTCATTTCACGTGAGTTTTTTTATTTATTCATGTGTACAGTAGCGTGAAATGGTTGAAGAAATATTATGATTCTTTTAAAATTTGTGAATGAAGAAAAACTGAAACTGATCCAAAACCTTGGAATTTCATTACATATTTCATATTTGTAAATTAAATATTGTGAGGTTCGTAACATGAACTTCATGATATCAGTAAATAAGTTTTGTTATCGAATTCTTGTAAAAATTTTCCAATTCTTCATTTCTGAGAATTTTTTATTTATTCTTCCAACGAACAAGAAAAATCATATGGATAATCGTATAAATTTATATTTAAGAATAGTAAACAATTTGAATGCTTATAAAAAATAATCAAAGTTTAGTTTGAAAACAAGAAAAATTCCAAATAAAAATAACAGAAGATAATTGCAACATAAATCATGCACACAAAAATTTAATCGAAAAAAATGAAAAAAAAATGTTGAACTCCATTCCATCAACGAAACTTAGAATAATTTTGTACGGCAAAAAAATTTTTTAATAGAAATTGAAGAAGATCGTGTGAATTACAACTTTCGTCCTCAAAGTTTTGCAAAAGGACCGAAATCAAAAAAGGTTCTATCTAAAAAAATTGTTAACCCTCTTTTTATTTGTATAATCAAGTTCTAAGCAACAAATAAGCAAAATACGAGAAAACATCTAATATAATAATTTGTAAACTCATGTTTTCATGAAAAATTGTGAGAACTGTTTTCTTGATTATATAAAAAATACGACTGTTATTCTCGATACAAGAAATCACCCATCAATTCAAGATGGCGGCCAACCTGCAAAGGGTTGATGGTCGAAAACTTGGATTAAAGCTTACTATATGATACCTTAAAGATGGCAAAAAAATGTTCTCACCCAATGAATTGCAATAACAAAATCTAAATATACTGGACTATATTCAGTATTATTTATCAGACCTTCTATACTCAAATATTCTATATTTATTCTAGGTGCAGCTAATAGAGCAGAACTTAGCTGCTCAAGAAAACATATTATCAGCATTAACAGAAGCATATGCTCAAACCGCAGACACTCGCAAATCTGTTGACGAAACTTTGAAACGCCGCGAATTCATTATATCTTCCTTGATCGCCTCCTACGATGCGTATGAAGATTTGCTAGCAAAAACCACCAAGGGTTTAGAATTTTACAGGAAGATGGAAATAAACGTGACCAAGTTGCTGCAAAGAGTAAAGAACACCTGTAAAGTTCAGGAAGAAGAACGTGCCCAGATTCTTGCACAGAACAGTACTGGGACGCATCCTGCAAGCGACCTTTCCATTCCAGAAAGCAAAAACCAGTCTCATCATATGCTTCCGAAAGAACAAAATTCAACGGGCAGTGGTTTAAAACTCAAAGACTACCTAGCAAATAGAGTAACAAATATTCCCGTCTATCACAATCAATATACTGATCATCGAACCACGAAAACCAATTCCGATCAGTCAGTCTTGAAAGCATCCAAAACTGATCATAACGGTACAAATGAACACATGCCATCCACCAATGTCTCGCAATTTGCGGATCCTACGCAAGCCTACCAGTACTATCAAAGCAGATACCCCGATTACTATCCCGGTCAACAAAGTTCCTACAATACACAGTACATGTATGGAGAATCAGTACGTGTCATGAGTAATTTGAATGCCAGTTTTCCCAAGACCGGAACTACATTCTCTGACAGTGTTTACGGGCAAGCTGGAAAGATAAAGGCGACGACTGAACTTTCCAGTACTTCCGACACTTATAGCGGTTATACTGCTGCTCAGCAAAACCAGTTCCAATACCCAACGGATCCCAACACAATAGATCAGTATCAGGGTTACTCCTATAATGCGAATGCCTCATACTCTTATCCTGGTTATAAAATAATGCAAGAGAATCCTAATTTTCAAGGGAGTCAGCCGGTAGATAGCGCTTCACATCAGCATCAGAATTTCACTCCAGTGCAGGTGCAACCTGGCCAGCAGAGTATTGTTGAACACGAGGTTGGAAGAAACACAGAACTGAATCAATCAGTGCCTTACGCAGCCTCCATAAATCAAACTTACAATACCTCATCTGATGGCAAGACAAATGTCTATGTGCCGAGCCCAATTCAGAATACTGCGCAGTATTATCAACCACAAGTAAGCGACTTCCAACAGCAGCCAGGAAATCGAAACTCTAGTATTAATGCTTACCAAGTTGGTGTGTCTCCTCAACCGATTTTGCAGCAACCCAACCTCGCGACACAAAGTTACTTGAATCCAATGGTAACGGAAAATGTGGAAACGCCAGTGATGCAGATGTCACAAAGCAATCAATCCGTTCATCAACATTCCTCTCAAGTTGACTCGCAACAGCGAATACATTCACAGCAACGGGTAATTCCACAACAGATTACTCATCAACGACAGATAACTCCTCAACAACAGATAACTCCTCAACATCAGATTGGTTCTCAACAGGTAAATCCACAGACACAGTTGGTTCAAAATTCGCAAAGTGCTTCTCCTGGGATTCACTACTCAATTCCCCAACAATACACTCCAAATCAGCACATGGGAATGTACACCAACACGTCTGCTACCGATAGTTCAACATACTCAGTCGCCGCGACAAACGTTCCTTCTGCGAATGTAAGCAGCAACTCCTACTATGATGCCGCCTCACAGTACCCTAATGCACTGCCGAATCCTCAGACTAACTACGGTTCAGATCAGACACAGAATTATGCTAATACTCAACCCCAAGCTGGCTACGCAGCTCAAACACAAGAAGGAATTAGCTCACAAAATTACAATTCTTATGGCAGCTATCAACAAACTGCAGATAGCCTTCCCTATCAAAGTCTACAGAATTCCAGTGCAAGTCAGAATATGACCCAGAGTTATAACTCAGAAATGATACAGAGCCATGCGAAAGCAAATTCAATCCCAAATTATCAACAAAATTACCATAACCCTCAAGAGCATTATGCTGGGTCTTCGCAGTATCCGAGCTATTCTCAAGGATATAATAATAGTTATGGAAATACGGCACAGGGAAGCGGAATGCCGAGTTCGTCCGCGGATTCATATCAAGGTCATCCTGGTTATGGGTATAATGCTGTCGCAGGAGGATATGAGTATACTTCGGGCTATCAAAATACGCAAAGCATGCTTGGGCAAGAGCAGAATACTGCCAGCAGAAATGCATCTGTTCCTGCGAACAGCAACGCTTATCAGCAGCAAGATGTATACTCGTTGTATACGAATGCCAGCAATAACGCTGCTACCAATCAGACACCTTCTTCACAATACTCGAATCATGATGCGAATTCAATGCCTGCCAATCAGGTATATTACGCTTCGCAGTATGGCCAACAAACACCAACTCAAGGTTAGTTTTGGACTTGAAAGGAATCAATTTTTTTCCAGCAAATGATATTTTCAAATTGATAATAATTTAGCATTAGAAAGACCGATATCTCAGACCTCCTCGGAAGACCGCTGGGATTATGCAAAGTTCGTGCTGTTCAGTCCTCTATTAGGCATGAAAAGTCATTATTTTCTTTAATGAATAACATAATGAACGAATCTTAAGAGTAAAATTTGTTGTTTAGGATCAGGGTGGCGACTTGACCGGGAGACCGGGAATTTTATTGAACGGGAAAAACCCTGGAAATGACCGGGAATTCAATTAAAAACCGGAAATTCACTTGACTCAACCTAGACTATTAAAAATTCTACCGAAAAAATACGAGAAATGACCGCTTTCTTTTTATGAATAAGAAAGATATCTTATTATTTGATTTTAAGAAAGTAACGTTCCTTCAATCTGATTCTCAAAATATTTAAATACATCTATACTCCATGAGAGGAAGAATTTTTTTTTTCCATTATAAGAAAACCGTTTTGCAAATTTGTTGCTCTGTGAAATTTTTTTAGCTGACACAAATTTGATAATCGAATTGATGATAGCTCAAACCTACAGAAAAAATAATTATCTTCATTTTTTCAAAAAAATGTGTTTATCACGTTTTATTTGCTTTTCCTTATTTATATGACTTCGGACAGGGAATTGCAGAAAATAATTATAGTTTTTATTTTAGGGCAGGGAGTTCCAGTGAAGAAGTATAATTTTACTTGGAACAGGGAATTTTTTACATAGAACGTGAACTTTTTAAACTAATTATAATTCCGCTTTGGGAGAGAGGAATTTTAAACAATCGTTCCTCCAATCCAAAATTCGTCGCTATTTTAAAGCTCCCTCTTCTTAATTTTAAATAAATAAAGTACTTCAAGCAATCTTTAGAGTAGAAGTAGTATTCCGAAGAAGAAAGTATCGCTGAATTATGATAGGAAGCTTGTTTAAATTGTTCATTGCAAATTCATAATTTTTGCGTAAAAAATCAAATACTTCTTTGGAATTTAAACTTGTTTGTTGAAGATCAAATTTTGTTGTTAAAGTTACATTATTTCGATTCAAAATTCACCTCTGGTTGAAATTGCAACTACTTTGTTAAAAATCAATCCATCTTTTTTGATGAAAATTCAAGTATTTAGTTGAACGTTGATTTTTTAATTTGGGAATCAAACTATTTCTTTGAGAATGAACTTCGTGGGAAATTTGACTTTTTTGTAGAAAATTAATCCTAGTGCTCAAAAATTCATCTTTTTGCTTAAAATACATTTATTCATTTGCACATTCATCATTATACCTGAAAATTTATCTGTTTCGTTGAAAATCAATTATACTTTAACCGGAAGTTCAACTGTTTCATTTTTATTGAATAATTGATCTTTTCTCGTTCAAAATTCAACATTTCGGTGGAAATTCGTCTCCTTGAGTTAAAAGTTCAATTATCTCGTTGAAACTTCACATATTTTGTTGAAAAATCGATTTTTTGTAGAAAATTATCTTTTTCTTCGGAAGTTAATATTCTACTTTATAAATTCTTACGGTTAACAATTCAAGTTAAACAGTCAAATATTTTTCATTTTAGTCGAACATTCATCTCGTTGAAAACTCTGTTGTTTGGTTTAGAATTTATTTTTCCTGACAAAAATGTCACTATTCCATTTTTGTATTTTTATGGTTCGAATTCCAACCATTCCGTTGAAAAAAATGTATTTTTTGGTTGAAAAGTAATTTTTCGTCAATAATTGAACTATTCTAGTTGAATATTCATCATTTCAGGTAAACATTCGTCTTTCTGGTTTAAAATTCAACTACTGGAACTGACAGTTTAACTCATTCCAATTGAGAATTCCATAGTTTCTTTCAAAAATCTATTTGTTTAGTTAAACATTTTTTTTCAATTAAAAATTTGGGTATTCAAATTTTCAATTAATAATCTTTTTCAGTAAAAGTTAATTTATCTGTTTGAAAACTCAACTCCTTCAGTTGAAGATTCTTTTTTTTTTAGTATAAAAATAAAACACTTATACTTGGTTTAAAATTGTTTTTTTTAACTAAAAATGTTACTGTTCCATTTTCGGTTGAAAATGACCATTGTTCTACTTTGAAATTCGACTATTTTGTTAGAACATCATATTTTTTCTTAGAAAATGATTCTTTCTGTTTGGAAATTAATCTTCTTGTTTAAATATTCACCTTCATGGTTGAAA
>WSXT02154913.1:0-10188 GCA_011762715.2 Neuroterus valhalla | reverse complement strand
AATTGTTAAATTTTCAACCCAAATAATAAAAAATTTTGAACCGAAAAACGAGAATTTTCAACAAAACGACAGAAAATCTATGACATAAATAGACGAATTTCAAACTAAAAATTTAAGAGAACCGACCATTTCGTGACTCGAATTTTTTCATTTTTTATTCTATAATCAGAGCCCAACTTAAGCCTGTCTAAATATTGTATAAACTTCAAGGATATATTTTAAGAGTTTTTGAGAAAACTCAAAAAAAAAAATCGGATTTGATATATCTCGGAAATGGTAGGTTTTTGGAAAAATTTGTACGGACAAAAAAGGTTGGAAGCAATGTTTTCTACAACTTTCTCCATTGGGTCGACATGCTGCGATGAAAAGTGTAATAAATAGATGGCGCCAAAGTACCAAAAAAAGCGTTTTCTCGCTTTTAAGTACAGAAAAAAATTTTTATCACAAAACTGTCAATGAAAAAGTTGTTTGTCTTAAGAAAACCTACAAAATTTATATTGAAACTTATCTTGTCCGACTTACCGTTCACGAGTTATTGCGTGACAAACCTGTCACCGTAGATTCCCCATTGTTTCCGACGAGGGTGACGTTAGTTTGGGTACATAATAAATCATTACTTCGGACTGAATAAATAATTTTTTTGTAAGTGGGACCTTCAAATTATTCCTAATTATGATGAATTGTTATTATGAATGAATATTTATCATTAATAATTTTTTTCCAAAACTATGCTGACTTCAGTATTGAACGCGATTTAAAAATTTGGTGTCAAACGAGCTGTACAAAAATGTGCTAATAATTGTTGTTGAGCATGCAATATGGAAAATGCGTGTGTTTATTATTTCTTAGACTTTTGTCTCGGTAAAAAAAAAAGCTTCGTCCATGCCAATGTGTATTTTATTACAAAAGTTTTTATATGAATTTTGTAGTTTTTTTTTAGTTCTCATTGACAATTTTACGATAAAATTTTTTTTTTCTGTGACAAAAAGCGAGAAAACGCTTTTTTTTGTTACTTTAGCACCATCTAATAATTTCACTTTGCATCGTAGCATGTTGACCCAATAAGAAAAGTTATTATTTTACAGGCTTTCTTAGGACAATCAAGTTTTTCATTGACAGTTTTGCGATAAAAATTTTTTTTCTGCCCCAAAAAGCGAGAAAACGCTTTTTTTGGTACTTTGGCGCCCTCTATTAATTGCCCTTTTCATCGCAGCATGTCGACCCAATGAAGAAAGTTGTAGAAAACATCGCTCCCAACATTTTAAGTCCTTACAAATTTTCCTAAAAACCTTCCATTTCCGAGATATATCAAATCCAAAAACTTTTTGAGTTTTCTCAAAAACCCACACCTGAAGGATCCCGCATTTTTCAGGTTGAGCTTTTTGAATGCTCTTCTAGCGATTTCCGAGAAAAAAAAGTTTAATGGTATTTTTTTTCAAAAACGGCCTTTTTCGTGACAGATTGACTGTATACTATGGTGAAGAAAATGTATTATTATAAGACTGATTTTCAGTATTGAAAAAAATAAAAAATATTCCCAAAAAAAGCCTTGCTATAATCTGATGCACGATGCAATGAAATTTTGGTACTACATACCTACTTTCTGGCCTAAAAATAGGTTTGAAGGGAGCATCGAATGTCATGATGTTTTTTTTCTCCTGAGCATGAATGTCATGAACTTTGAAGTAATGTTAGAACAGTACCCGACTGTTCATCATTTTCGTTCGCTAGCCCGTATAATTTCACAATCTAAACTTCTAAAAATAGAAAATTAAAACGCAATACACATAGAAATATTGGCTTCAAAACAGAATGCTCTAAAACTAGTCCTCAATAGCTCTTGTTTTTACATAATTTTAAGCTCACAACCTATATTACATCATAAAATAGGGCATACCATATAGAAAAACAATATTTTTCTATTTACTCATATGAGATCACAAACTGGCTGCCGTAAAATTACCAATATCAAAAGTACTTTTTCGAAAATCAGGTCGCTTATTGTTTAACATTTTTTTTAAACAAATAAATTCTTTTTGAAAGAAAAAATCCGCAAAACAACTTTTTCAGAGTTCCCAAATTATAACGTTATAACATCACATTTATATCAAAATTCACATCGAAATTGACATGTTTGCAGAGGGGTAGATATCTCAGCACCATTTGGACTGGAAAACTTCCAGAAAAATGGTATTACTTTTCAGGAAACATTACATATAAAAGTCCATATAACACGGGAGAAATAAATTTTATAATAAGGTTCAAACTTTAGTTCATAAATGAATATGAAAGTTTCCACTTTTTGACAAGTTTGTGTGAAATTTCTACACATAGTTGTGAAAAATACCATTATTAATGCTCGTAAATAACCCAAAGTATAAACTTGATCAAAAAATTAATTTTCCCAGCATGGAATATGTGCTCCATATAAGTAATTAAATTTTATTTCGAAATTAAACCGAGGGTGCACCAGGTTTCAAGTATCGTCATATATTTTTAATGCTTAATATTGAATTAAAATTTGAAAGAAGAATAAAATCAATATTAGAACAATGATATTAGTCAAACTACAATCTTTAAAAAAGTCTATATTCTTCTGTCTCTAAATTTGAATCCGTGACTCACTGAGGATTATCAGTGAGGATTTTGACTGATATTCAGTGAAATCTTACTGATTCAAATTTATAAGGTAGAATAAAAATTCATTCATGGTCTTCAGCTATTATTTTCATATACTACGCTGATTAGATCGAAAATGTCAAACAAAAAATTTGATTTATTTTTTATTTATTCTTCATATTGATAGGTTGCTACAATAATTAGGAGAAATCAAGAGTTTTTTCGAATAAATAAATTATTTGGAAAAAATTCGTTCAGTATTTTCTTGAACAAAACATCAGATAATTGGGGACAACTTTTGTCAGGAGTCGTCTGGAGGAGTGGTAACGTCGCGTCGACACTTTTATTCATGAACCCATTGCCGATTATTATTATTGCGTGAGCACGTTTCGGGTTGGTTAAGTTGTATAGAAATAAAACTTTGAAAATTTTTATAGTTCATATATTAACTATTTTGTGAGCTTGTAAATTAGAGTATTGAAGATATTAGACAACTTGAAGTAGAGAAAAATCGAAACAAAGTCTTTTTATACTCTTTTTAAAGTCAACTCCGTATTCAATTTTTTTTTAATCATTCAATTACATGTGCTCTCTTTCTTATGTGATATCTTCAGTTATTATTCAACCGTAGATTAACTTTATTCTTTTATATGTTTCTCAATGAGTAAGTTAATTTATCCTTTATTCGAATTTGTTGGTTAAGTCGGATTGATTTCCTGTCCAGGCAAACAAGTTTTTGAAGTTGTAGGAATGTAGGAATGGTGTCGTTAACAAGAAAGAGGATAACAGAATTTGAGTTTGATTATTTCTTCAACAGTCGATTCCTCTCACTACAAGTCAATTTTAGTGCGAATATAATTGTTTATAACGTTATATAACTTGACAGCGGTAAATTGTACAATAACTGTGTGAAGAGAATAAAGACTTTGACAGATTAAGTAAACATCCAATAAATTCCATTTTATCTTGATAGTAAGTCGCTTCGTGGATAAAAACATTGAAAAAAACATACTTCGTATAACACACTTCGGAAACAAACACATTTTATAGCATCGTTTGTTTGAATAATTTTTATGTTTAATACGCAAATATGTAAATAGCAGACACATATAATCTTACTCGAATTATGAATACCGCAAAAATTATAATTTGTTGCAGAATGGATATAAGACGTTTTGGAAAATTTGACTAATTTCTCTCCTCAGATTAACATATTGGGTATACAATTAATTTTTGTGTTAAAAGATCATATTTTTGTTCAAGATTCGTCTTTTTTATTCAAGTTCGTTTTTTTTTGGGACTGAGTATTCTGGTTTTGATTTTAAAAATCTGTATAGTTGGAGATCCTCGTTTGTAGATCAAGAATTCAGGTAATTATTTGACAAATCAACTCTTCTACACGAAGAATAATTATTTCGTTTAAAATTAAACTACTCAATTTTAAAAAAGAGAATTTATCTTCCTTGATTAAAAACAAACTTTTTTGTTGAAGATTCGTCTTCTTAGTTTAAGAGTTTATATATTTATTTGACAAGTCATATATTTTGATGTAAATGCTACAGTTCTGGTAGAACCCTAATATTTTTGATAGAAAACTTATGTTCTCGGTTTTAAATTCAACAATTCGGTTAAAAATTTATGTATTATTTTATAAATGCATCTTTTTGGTTGATGATTCAACTACTGGAAGGAAATTCGTATTTATTGCTTGAATTAAACGGGTTGAAAATTCTACTTTCTTTTACAAACTGATTTGTGTATCTGAAAATTTAGGGTTCTATTTTTAGTTGAGAATTGATCTTTCTAATTTGAAAATTTGACTACTTGTTTCGGGGATCCAACTGTTTTGTTGAGTATTCTCTTTTTTGTATAAGGTCGAGAAGTCCTATATTTTGTTGTAAATTTGCTAATTCTTGTAGAAAATTGATGTTCTCGATAGAAAACTTATATTTTGGTTTGAAATTCAACAATTGGGTTAAAAATTCATATTTTTTTCTGAAAATTTATAGATTTATAAGATTTATAATTTATAGATATAAATTTATAGATTTGCCGAACAGAGATCTTTTCGCACCCAGATTATCAATTTTTACACAAAAAATATTAGAAAATTATATATGTTGTACAAAATGTGAGAAAAGACAACGCGTAGTAATTAGATCTATTACTTTGTTGGGAATTTGTCTCTTTGGTTGAAAATCACAACAACAACAACAACAACAAAAAAATAATTAAAACTATTGAGAAATAAACTAGAGTTGTCAACGATGGTGAACAGAAGAGCAAGAATGGTTAGAAAAATGGTGTTTTCTGATTACGACGATTCACGTAAGATCTATAGCCCGGGTCACGGACGATTCTGAAGAATCGGGCTAATGTGACCCTCGAGAGAATCTCAGCATCTCTGCAGACTTTTTCGCCACATCTACAATCCGCAATTACTATTGCACCCCGACCTATTTCAACCCTTTATACTCTTGGCTACACAGAGAGAAAAAAAAGCAGAAAAGAAGCTCAAAAAAGAGCTCTTTACAAGCCAATGCTCCAGACGTCGTCTCTTTCAACTTCAACTTGATTCTTCGCGGAATTAACGCAAACAATAAAAGGCGGTTCTTCAAATTCGTCTTTAGGGCCTTCAGGCAACACTTAAAACTCAATAATTTTTAATTTCTTCGATAATTCAGAAAGAGCAAATATTTGAACAATCAGTATTGGAAATTAGGTTATAAGAATAAAACACACGATTTACTCTATACAAGAACTTATGCTTTTATTTTAAGAGCACTTCAGAAGGCACATTTTTCTTCTATCAAATCCTAATCAAGACTAACAACAGACACCCTTCGTGACAAAAAACTTGTGCAGTCCAGTCCTCCTCGACTATCATATAAACCATAACGTCACTTGGCCACACACATACCATTCTTAGAATATAACGATTACTTTTTGTATATACAATAACTCTACGAGTTAAGCCAACAATCAGAAATAAGAACAATCTCTTTTCCCAATGATTAAGCACCGCAATCAAATTTTTGGAACTGATAGCTATTAATCATTGCAGCTAGATTAAAATTTAAATAAAAAAGTAAACTTCTTTGGCTCTTACTGCATTCAGGTAAGAAAAAAACCGACGGAGATAATTAAAACCATTGAGTATCTAACTGTAATATACTTTTCCCGCAAAGACCTTGCCAGTCGCAGTGATGATGATGGAAGAAGTGCACCTTACTCTGCGTACTTGATTATTACACGCGAAATGTGGTCAAACAAGTCAAGTAGCCAATTATAGATGACGAAAAATTCAGTCACACAAATTTATCCTATGATACAAGAAATTTTATACATCACACCTAATTTTCTGTTGTTTGTTTGTATTCTTCCACGCTACAATTTCTTGTAGCTACTTGCAATTAATAATTATATTTTAGGAAAATTTATCTATAAAAAAAATGTTAGGCTATCAAAGTGTTACACTAATAAAAAGGTTTTACTGTAAAAAATAAATCCTCCAAACGTTATAAATGACCTCAATTTCCTTACTCATCAATAAAATTTATTGATATTATAGGTCAAAACTGACAAGTATACGATCAAGGAATATTTTTTATTCTTGCTTCAACTGTTATAATTATATTAGTGAAAAGAGTTTCATAACAAAATCCCAGTATTAAAGCATTATGAAGAGCATAAATGTAAGATTCAATATTTTAAAAAACCTTGGGTTAGTCATATTTTTCGTTTAAAAAACTAGTCTCAAACCAAACATGAGAGTTTTCAACTAAAACAAAGATTCTTCAAATTTTAAATCAAAACAAATTGATGTTTCACTAAACAAATGAATTTTCAACTACAAAATTGGAATAAGTTAAATTTTCAGCAAGAAACAATTACGTATAATGAAAAAAACTATAACCTCCGAACAAATTGTTACATTTTTGAACAAAATTATGAAATTTTAAATAAAATTTTGAATATTCAACTGTATTAGTTGAATTTTGAACTATGAACATGAAAATTTTTAACCGAAGATAAGAGTTTTCAACTAGATGAATTTTTGACTAAAATGAAAAATATTTAATGACTTGAATTTTTAGCCATAAAGAAGAATTTTTAAAGGAGACAATTAAATTTCGAACATGAAGATTATAAACTGTAAGAAATCGATTTTCCATAACAAAATATGTCAATTTTCAACGAAAAAAAAAATTAATTTTTAATTCAAAAAGACAAATTTTCATCCAAATTGTTGAACTTTCAACAAGAAAAGATCAGTTTCCCTTGAAAATGAAAGAGTTCAATTTTCAGTTAAAGAAAATAATTTTCAGGTAAAATCATGAATCTCCAACTGGAATAGATGTATTTTAAGAGAAAAAGATGAATTTTCAACCATGAAGGTAAATTTTCTACAAAATAGGCGAATTTCTCACAAAGTGCATGAATTCTCAAAGAAATAGTTTAATTTTTGAATTCAAAAATCAATGTCCAACGAAATACTTCAATTTTCACCAAAAAAATATGAATTGATTTTTGACAAAGTAGTAACATTTCCAACCAGAAGTGAATTTTTAATCAAAATGAAGAACCCTCAAAAAGAAAAATAATTTTTCAGACGAGGGTTTAGCTTTCAACCATGTGGTTGGTTTTTCAACTAAAAAAGGAATAATTCGCAATTAAAAATGTAAACAAGTTTCCTACTATAGCTGAGAAATATTTTTCCTTCGAAATACTACTTCCACTCTGAAAACTGATTGAAATACTTTCTTTATTTGAAATTGAGAAGAGGGGATTTTCAAGTTGTGTAGAATTAAAATTTTTTTTTAAAGTTCCTGTTCCAAGTGAAATTATATTTCTTTACGAAAACGTGATAAATAGATTTTTTTCAATTTCAGAACATAATTCTTTCTTCAAATCAAATCAGAAGATCTTTTTTATTCCATAAAAAGGAAGCGGTCATTTGTCGTATTTTAACGGTAACATTTTCAACTTTCTAGATTGAGTCAAGTAAATTCCCAGCCATTTCTTAGTTTTTTCCCTGTGAATTCGCCACCCTGTTTTGTGTCAACAAACAAAGGTGACATCAACACGTTCTATTAAATCATTAAAAAAAAAATGCGAAGTCGTTACGGCTACAAAGCTACTCTATTTATGAGGAAACAAAGAGAAGAAAAAAATCATCAGTATCGCATAAATCAATTTCATAATATAAGCAATCATAACAAAATTCTGAAAAAACTTCGTACAATCACTTTCCACAAAACGGAACCGCCTTCAAAAATTGTATTAGGCGCGATTTGGAAAGACCTGTCGGTATAATCTAAATTCTAAAAAGTTATCCTTTGTTTCATTGGGTTTGGGTCATTAAATATTCTCCGGTGACATAACCGTGTCTACTCGGTGTCTCCAAAGGCGCCTTCGGCCCTGTTTGAAAACTGTGAATCATGCAAATTGGCGCTTCGCCCGAATCGGTACCGCAGCGAGTCAGCATGCCGATACCTAACTTTTACCCTTGCTTATCCAAGCCGAAGGAGGCTCCTCTTGCAAAAAAGAAAAGGAATTAAAAAAAAAAGAAGAAGAGAATGAAACGAAAGAACGAAAGGAAACGAGTCGGTCAAACACTTTACGATGCGTCAGGACTGCGGGTGTGGCGAAGGATCTCATATGTGTATAAGTCGTCCAACGCGCTGCCCCTTTCTCACGGTGAACCTCACCACCGGCTTTATGGGAATCCTTTGAGTCGATCCCAACTCGATGGCAATAAAAGCGAACCGAAGACGCGAGCAAACACGCCGCCCCCAACTTTTAACCCTTATAGAAAACACATCTTTCGGATTAGAGTCTTATATTTCCTCTTTCTTTATTATTTCCTCCGTGCAGTTTTCAGAAACTTTTCGCATTATCAAGAAATTTGGTCTTGGAATAAAAATGTACTTTCGACATTGGTGAACTGGCCCATCTTAAAATTTTAGTTCTCGAGAGCGTTCAAATACACGAATTTGAGTGATAAAAAATGTCGATTAATGGTATTGATTTGATAACTGCAAGGTATAAGGTGGGATCCAAACCACCAGACATTTTGTTGTCTGCTTTTAATGTGAGTGAAAGAAGTTGATGGCAAAAGCAATAGCCGGACGCCCTCGATTCAGTGAGTGCTTCGTACAGGCTCCTGCATAAATAATCCGTCATGGAATAATTCTGACACTGTACTTGAACGTGCAAAATGAGAATTGGAACCAAATTTTTCACGAGTCAGGGAATCGAAAAAAAAATCAAATGATCTAATTAAAAAAAGACCGAGGTGGAATTAAGGAGATAAGCGAGGCTTTAACACCTTTACTTATTAGAACAATCATTTGCCAGTTATTTCTTAAGATATGAAGTAATTGAATGTAAAAAATAACATTTTAGTCTATTTAGAGATAATATCAATAAGGGTATACCTGACGTCACAAATTTGGTACACATTCGAGTATTAAAAGATTCATTTTTATATATTTGGGTCATTATTCAGTGTCTTAAAAATGTAAACATTTTATTTAAATATTGAAAGTTGACAATATCACATCATATCAATTCACCCATCCTTCAGCTGAGCTGGCTAAATTATTACCCTGTCACTCACTTTCAATTACAGCTTTTAATGTACTTAGTGAAGTACTTCGAGATATGACACGTTTTTTCCCATTTTCTTGACAACCCTGTCATTCTAGTTTTTACAAATCTCTTTACATACAACATTAATACCTTTATTTTCTTCTTTTTAGGGCTACAAGTGACCAATCAGTTTTACAATAGATACAATTCTGAACAGGTAATATTCAAAGCAAGACTCGGAATCAGTGTAAAATAAAGGGAAACACTTTTTCATGGACAATGCGAGTTTAAACAGAAAATTCATTTTCGCTGCTGAAAACCCAATTAAACTTTTTAATAAAAATTCAAGGGCATCTTACTAAGAAGCTGAAAGAATTCGACCCTGAAGAGCCAAGAACGAAAGAAAGAAGAGGCGCGAAACGTGAGAGAAACTCGCAACAATGCCGACAAAAAAGGGTAAAATAACAATGGGATACTCACTGTCTGCGTTCCCTAGCGGTTCATCGGACGTCGTTATCGTGATGTTCTGGCTATCAAAAAATGACTTGACAGCCTGACAGTTGCCAGAATCGTTACCGATTCGACTGGAAGTTCTCCTAAATCGCGAGAATCCCCCGCTGGTTTTGCACAAGCACAAAATAACAAAGAAGAGAAGTGTAGCCGAAGCCGCATGTTGCTTTGACAACTTCATTCTTGGAGGTAAAAAAATTCACTCTTGTAAAAGAGGTGTCTGTTCCTCCACCGGCGACCGGCACCACCGATTCCGCATCGGAGGGTACCTTTTTCGTCCAACAACGTTCGACTCGATTCGCGTCGTGCACGGTACTGAGCAGAGGTCTCAAAGTCTCAATGTGCGGGTAAACTTTTTCTTTGCGCTTGCGTGAGGACACTGCGTTCATTGGTCACAGTCGCAGTTGGCGCGCAATTCAAAAGGGATATTACCAGGTATTACAAAACTATTTTCGTACTCAAAAT
>WSXT02154902.1:0-10189 GCA_011762715.2 Neuroterus valhalla | reverse complement strand
ATTTTCGATTTTTTGAGAAAATTCAAAAAGTCATTTTCACAATCTTGTAGGGCTCCCAAGAAGAAACATTTTTGCTCCTTGACTTTCTTTTGAACCTTGCGTCACCTGGCTGAAAATCATCATTTTCTTTTATATTTTTGAATTTTAAAACTGTCGCAACTCTGACAATTTGGTTTTCATCAAAAAAATCAGGGGTAAAAAGTGTTTCACTTTTTACCTACTATAAGAAACCCTACTTGAAATTTTTGAGCCTTGGAAAAAAAATCTAAAAAAATTTTCAAAATGGCTCCATTTATTACTCACTACAGGAGCCTGTACTTACAATCATCCAATCTTGGAAAGAATGGTCTCAAGAATTTTCAAAATGCTCCCCCTCTTTTATTTTTGATCCAAAATATCTGGCTAACGAACTTTACCTTTAGTTTCTGACACTGAAAGAGTATACCAAAGGCCAATCAAATCGATTAGTTTTCTCGAAAGTTATCGTGCTCACAGACAGACAGACATACAGACAGACAGACACATTCGTAAAAACCTGTCTTTCGGGTTCAGGGGGTCTAAAAACGTGGACATTTGACAAAAACGGGGGGATCAAATTTCACATAAATCTAATACCTTCTCTGATGAGAATGTAGAAATTGTAGGTTGTAAAAAATTTCAGTCATTGACCACCTGCTCTCCAGGGTTAAAATCCTCACCCGGATAAATTTTCTACAAATTTTTTTAGAGTGTTGGTCAGAAACTAGTAACTTATTTTTGTAATTAGAGTGGTAACAAAGTTAATTTTGTAAATAAGTAACGAATTGGTATCAAGCTATATTTTCTTTGGTAACAGTAACTCTGATGATTGCTACTTTTTCAGTAACTTTCAAAACGTAGATTAAAAGTCTTCTATGGCTATCAACTTTGTGGGTTAAACAATTTATTTGGTATTTTCTGAATCCCATTTGTGTCCGAAAAAAATTCAATTTTTTAACTCAAAATGTAACTATTCGAGTTGAAGATTCATCATTTTAGTGACAAATTCAACTATTTGGTCGTGAATTACCTTCTTGATTGGGAATTCATATTTTCAAATTGAAAATTATTCTACCATTTTAAAATTTGGACTTTTTTGGCTCAAAGCTTGAGTAGAGAATTTGATTGTAAATTGAATTGTTTTCGTGTTACCAAAGGATACTGGCTGTGTGTGATTTTTTATGTGTGCGGAGGAGAAGGCCTCTTATTTGATCGGTTTAGGTTTTAGGTTTTAGAATAGTCGTAGCTGAAATAAATGCTAACAGCACGTCCGAGTTAACTATTCAACTATTTGATAGTTTGTGTGAATCTTTTTAAAATTATTATGCATCTGTGGTTAAACAATTCATTATTGGCAATTGTATGTTTTTTTTTAATTTTCTAGAAATATGTTAAAATAACTGGATAAAAATTGTATTCTATTTCATATTTCTGTTTTTCTTTTATTTCTTGTCAGAGTAGAAATATTTTCAAACAACTAGATGAAAACAGTAATTTTTTGCATTGTTTTGCAGTGACCCTAGATAACAATTTTCATCTGATTGATATTTAATTTTTGAACTCCATTTTGAATCATTTACAAAATTTATAAAAGAGTTTTTGTATTTTTTTGCAGCGATCCGAGTTAACGATTCAAATATTTGATAATTTGGACGTATCTTTTTTATAGTTATTATGCATTTGTGGTTAAACATTTCATTATTGTGAATTGTATATTTTTTAATTGATAGAAATATGCTAAAATAACTTGATAAAAATTTGATTCTTTTTCATATTTGAGTTTTTCTTTTATTTCCTAAATTATTTAAAAATTAATTTTCTGAATTTTCGTTTGTGCTCATATTTTTGAGCTAATAAATTATATAGCAATCTGCTAATTCAAATGTGCAAAATATGTTTTTATTATTATTATTATTCATGTGTTGTTGAACTCTTTACATTCTCATCATAAAGGGAAGGTATTATTGGATTTATATGAAAATCGACTTTCGCGGAATTTATAAAATTTCCACGTTTTGAGACCTCCTGTTTCGGAAAAAGTAGTTTTTACGTTGGTGGCTGTCTGTCTATTTTACTACTAACTTGGAAATTCGTCTTTTTTAGTTATATTCAACAGTTTATTATTCAAAACCAAAACTGTTTTCGGTTTATGTATTTTTCGTTACATTGCTTGTTAAAAATCGATCTCTGTTGATGAAAGATTCAACAACCGCTTCCTTGAGAATGGATTTTCTGTTCTGAAATTCATCACTCATGAGAGGTGACAAGAAGGGAGTTGAGTAAGGAAGAAATTTACAGAAGAGGAGAAGGTAACATATAGAAAGAGATAGAAGAAGAGAAGAGAAGAGAAGAGAAGAAGAGAAAAGGGAGAGGAGAAGAGACGAGGAATAGAGAAGAACAGAAGAAAGAGGAAGAGAAGAGTAGGAGAAGATAAAATGAAAAGAAGTGGAAAAAATGAAAGAGAGATGAGAATTGCGAAAAAAAGGGAAGAAAAGGAGAAAAAGAGACGAAAAAGGAGAGAAGAAAAGGCGTGAATATGAGAATGAGATAAAGGGAAGAAGGCATAAGGTAAAGATAAGAAGACGAGGAGGAGAAAATAAGAAATAGAGGGAGGAAAAATTCTACGGGGAAGAGAGAAGAAAATAATCAAGAGGGGAAGAGAGCTGGGAGAATAGGAAAAAAGGAGAAGAAAAGAAGGAGAGAAGCAGAGAGTTTAGCAAATAAGAGGAGAAGAAAATAAGAGAGTTAAAAGAAAGAGAGAAGAAGAAGAAAGTGAAGGAAAGAAGAGTAACTAGAAGAAAGTAAGAAGCAAAAATGAGAGGAAGAAAAGAAGGCAGGATATAAAGAGAAGAAAGGTTTAAGAGAAAGGAGGACGAGCATAGAAGAGAAAATAAGAGAAGAAAAAGTAGAAGAGGATAACAAGAGGAAAAAGAAATAAAGAGAAGGAGAAAAGTAGTGGATAAAAAAGAAGAGCAGAGAGAGTTGAGGAAAAAAGAAAGGAAAGGAGCATAAAATAAGTGAAGAAGAGAAGAGAAGAAAGCGAGAAGACAAAAATATAAGAAGGGGAGAAAAGACGAATAAAAGAAAGAGGACAAAGAAGAGAAAAAGAGAGTTGACATAAAGAGAGTTGGAAGAAGAAAAGAAGGAAAAAGGGATAGAAGATTAGAAGGAGCAAAGCAGAGGAAGAGGATAGAAGAGAAGGTGAATAACAGAGTAGAAGGAAGTTTAGAGATGAAGAGAAGAAGAGGAGAAAAGGAGAATATAAGAGAATGAGAGGATAACAGAAGAAGGAAAGAGTGATGGGAAAGAAAAGAATTTGGAAAGAGGGAAATAGAAAAGGAAGAGTTGTGTAACGAAGAGTTGAAGGAAAGGAGAACACTAAAGAAAGAAAACGATGGAAAGAGAAAAAAGGATTCAAGAGAAGAAGAAAGTGGACGGAAGTTACGAGGGTAGGTTTGTTGAAGAGAGAATATAAGGAGCAAATAAGAGAAGGATAAATTAAGGAGAGGAAGAATGCAAGAAGCAGAAGAGTTAGAAGAAGACGAAGGAAAGAAAAGAAGAAGGGAGTCGGAGGAAAGGGAGGGTAAAGCCAAGAAGAGAATAAGAGATGATGAGAATAAAGAGAAAAAGAAAAGAAGAAACAAAGAAAAGAGGAATCGGAGGACGAGAAGGGGAGAGAGAAGAAAAGAAGAGTAGAGGAGAAGGAAACAAAAGAGAAGAAGAGTAACAGGGTAGGGCCAAGAGGAGAAGGTGAAGAGAACAGAAGAATGTAAAAAGTTAAAAAGGTAAGAACTGTTAAAGAGCGTTAACAGATGAAGGAAAACGTGAAGGAGAAAAGAACAAATTAAGGAGAGGAGATTTGTACCAGAGAATGAAAGGAAAAAAGAAGAGAATAAGAGGAAGAAAAGAGAAAAAAGAAGAGGGGAAGAGAAGAAGAGAAGAACAGAGTAATGAGAAAAAGAGGAGGAACAAAGGGAAGAATAAGGAAGAAAAGAGTTGAGTGACGGAGAGAAAACGAGCAGAAAGCAAAAGGAGAGGAGAGGAGAGGAGAAGTGAAGAAAAGAAGATGAGAAGAAAATAGAAGTTTTAGGAGAAAAAAAGGATAGAAGACTTATAAGAGAAAAGGAAAGTGTGGAGAGGAAGAGAGTCACGTGAAGAAGAGAAGGAGGGGATAAGAAAAGGAAAGAAGAGAAGTTAGCAGAAAAGGGGAGAATGAAAAAAGAGGGTTAGTGAAATAGAGGGGTCACGAAAAAAGAAAAATGGTAAGAAGAGAATAAGAGAATAAGGAAAAGAGAAAGAAGAAAGCCAAGGGAGAAAGAGAGTAAGGCGGAGGAGGGAATAAGAGGAGAAGAGAAGTAGAGAGTTCAGCGAATAAAATACGAAGAAAACAAGAGAAGGAATGCGACTATTCTGATGAATAATATTTTTTTACATTCTCATCATAATGAGAAGGTACTGGTTTTATGTGAAAATGACTCGACAGTGTAATTAGGTCAGCAAAGTCAGTGAAGAGTGATTCTATATTATATTTAATGATAAACTGGATTTCTGGTTGTATTTAATTCTGGGTAATTTTTTTGATTTCTTGAGTGGGATTCAATTCTATTGTTGAAAATTTGTGTGTTTGTCTACTTTGTATTTTTATAATTCAAAACTAAAAACCGGTTAAGGTGAACTACTACTTCTTATTACTAACTAATTTGTGTTTCTTCGATTGGAAACTTGATGGAAAATCCGTTTTTTTCTTCAATTAATTTTTTTTGACTGGGCATCCATTTATTCTATTTCTGGTTAGAAATGGATTTTACAAACTTCAAAATTCAACTATTCGTCAAATAGTCCTCGAACATTTTTAAGAATTGTTAGAGGTTTGACTATTCGAATGAAAGTTGAGACAATTCGTTATATTAAATTTTGTTGTTGACAATTTATAATTTTATTTGTAAATTAAACTTTTTAATCCAAAAATAAACTATTTTGTTGTCAATTCGTTTCCTTTCCTGATTCTGAATTAATTCTACAAACTGAAAGTTCCGCAGATCCATGTTTGTTTGAAAATCAATCTTTTTTGGTCGTAAATTCGACTATTTGTTTGAAAATTCATATTTTAGAATAGAATTATTCTACATTGTTCAAAACAGTTATATTTTTGCCCAAGATTCAAGATTTCTGTTAGAAAGTCATACTCCTGGGTGGGAAAATTAATTGTTTTGTTAATTATTCTGTAACTAATTTGTTAACAAACTTTGTTGTTGTTGGTAATTCATCATTTAAGTAGAAAATTGATCTATTGGATTCGAAATTAAACTATTTTATTGACAATTTTTTATTTGTTTAAAATAATTTTCTAAACTAGAAATTCCACTTTTCAATCTCTGCTCAAACATTATTCATTTGAAAATTCAAGTGTCTGTTTTGAATATCACCTTTTCAGGTAGGAATTTAATCTTCTTAGTTGTAAAATTCTATTTTTGGTAAAAAATCAACTTTTTCGTTCAAGATTCAGCTGTTTTATAAAAAATTCACTTTTTCGGGTATAAAAAGCTTCCCTTATTTGGAAATTATTCCGTGTTGAGAGTGAATCCAACTAATTTTTTATTCAAAAGTCATTTACCTAATTAACAGTTGAACTAGTTTGTGAAAAACTCATTCGATGTCAATGTAGATTCATCATTATAGTTGTAAATTCACCTTTCAGATCTATGATTTTACTATTAGTTTGAAAATCTATAATCCGGAAATGAAATTAATCTACTTTTTCGAAAAATTTGAATTTCTGGTCAAAAAATTTCGTAAAAGGGTCACCCTACTTAAGAGAAAATTAAATTTTTTTGTTAAAAAATCATCTGTTTTTGCAGAAAATTAATCTATTCTATTGAAGAATCCAATACTTGGTTAAAATATAAACTAGTTCGATGAAAATTTAAACAGTTTTAACAATTCCATTTCCGCTTGAGAATAATCTTTTCATAGTTGAAAATGTCATTATGTTTTATTTTCAAATTCAATTGTTTTGTTGGGTAACTGTTTTTAAGAGTTGAAAATGAATATTATAGGAAATTCCTCTTTTTGGCTCCAGAATTCCACTGTATGTTCGAAAATTATTCTGTAACTAATTTGTCAACAAATTTTTTCTTGTTGTTAATTCATCATTCAAGTCGAAAATTAATCTCTTTGATTCGATTTTCAACTATTTTATTAACAATTTTTCCTTTGTTCAAAATTAATTTTTCAAACTAGAAATTTGACTCCCTCATTTCTGGTCAAAAATTAATTATTTTCATTTGAAAATTATATTTTTTGTCAGAAAAAAACTTCTTTGCCCACGATTCAGCTGTTTTGTAGAAAATCAATCTTTCCGGGTTTTTGTTCGAAAATTATTCCGTGTTGAGAGAGAATTCAACTTTTTTTTTAGAAAATTCATTTACTTACTAAATGGTTGAACTTTTTTGTGAAAAATTCATTAGCGTGATTGTAGATTCATCATTATAATTCGTTATTCATCATTTTGATCTAAAATTTCACTATTACCTTGAGAATATATATTCCTGGAAGGAAATCAATCTACTTTTTCGGAAAAGTTGTATTTCTGGTTGAAAATTAATCTGTTTTGCCAAAGGATTAATCTATTTTGTTGAGAAATCTAATACTTGGTTGGCAAATGAAGTAATTTGTTAAAAATCCTAACAGTTCCATTTCTGTTTAGGAATAATTTTTTTTATAGTTGAAAATTCAGTCATCCGGTTAACAATTCATCTTTTTTTGAAGAAAAATAAAAATTCCTACTAAAATAATTATATTTTTACTTGAAAATTGAAGAATTTCGTGAAGGAGTAATTTTTCAAATTGCAAATTGAATTGTTTTGTTGGAAAATAGTATCTTCAGAGTTAAAATTTAAGAGTACTACTGTTTGGTTAGAAATTTTTCTGTTTTTGGTTAGGATTCAACCATTGTGTTGAAAATTTAACTGCTTGGTTGAATGTTCAACTAATTTGTTAAAACTTATCTTTTGTAGATGAATTTCCTTGGATTGAAATATGATTTCTTTGATAAAAAATCTAACCGTTTTGTTAACAGAGTCCACTCTTATCGGTTCGGAATTTGTTTTTCGAACTAAAAATCGAATTATTATATTTTTCGTTGAGAATTCACCTTTTTAAGTTGGAATTTTACTGCTCGATCCAAAATGAAACTTTTTTGTTGTAAATTTTGTTATTCTTTTTCAAAATCATTTTTCCAAACTGAAATTCAAACTATTCCATTTTTCTTTAAAGAGAAACCTTTTTGAGCTGCAAATTCTACCTTGTGAGAAAAATCATATTCGTTTGCATGAAATTAAGTCATTTGTTTGAAAAAGGCATATTTTATGTTCGAAATTCAAGATTTTTTTGAAAAAGGCATCCTTCTGAGTTGCGAATTCATTTGTTTTGTTGCGAAATTGTTTTTCTTAGTTGAAAATCAATTTTTCAGAAAATTCGTCTTTTCTGCTTCACAATTCTATTGATTAATTTAAAATAAGCTTTTTCAGAAGAGTATTAAGCTATTTCGATGTGAATTCAGCCACTCGGTTAGAGGTTGAACTTATTTGTTAAAATAGAAAAAAATAGTAGAAAATTTATTCTTCGAATTGGAAATTCTACAATTCATTCAGAATTTGAAATTAGAATTTCTTCAACTGAGAATTTGGCTATTATATTTTTGTTGGAAATTGATAAACCTAGTTGAATAATTATATTTTACTTGAAGATTGAAAAATTTTGTAAAAAAGTATGTATTTTTGATCACAAATTAAATTTTTTTTGGGCTACTGTTCGGTTGGAAATTCTTCCGTTTTAGATTTGTATTTAATTATTTATTTAAAAATTTAACTACTTGGTTTAATATTAAACTAATTTGTTATGCCAGTTGATTTAAAAAGGGATATTAGTTGTTCAGAATTCAAGAATTTTTCGGAAAAGTTTTCCTTCCAAGTCGCGTATTTATTTTTTGTTTTTTAAAAATCGTTTTTTTTTAAATAGAAAATTAACTTTGCAGAAAATTCGTCGTTTACGCTTCAAAATTCTATTTCTTTATTCTAAATAATCTTCGTCAGTAGTTGCACAAATTCGTTAGAATAGAAAAAAATATATTAGAAAATTTATTCTTCTATTAATTCTACTAATAATTTCGTGCCAATTTTCGTTGAGAAATTGTCTTTCTTAAACTGGAAATTTAGCTATCATATTCTTGTTGAAAATAAATATTCTCTTCCATCTAAACTATTTGGTTCGAAATTCATGTATTTGGTAAAAAATTTTCATTTCAATAAACAAATAACTATTTTGCTAACAACTCCTTTTTTTCTGGTTTAAATTGAATTTTCCAAACTTATTATCTAAACTATCTAGTTCAACCTTCAACTATCTGTTTGGAAATTCATCTTTTTTTCCTTTTTAAAAATTAATCTTCTTCTTCAAAAAACTAAATTTCGTTTGATAGGCTTAAGATTTCGTAAAAAGGCCATCCTTTTTATTTTCAAATTCCACTGTTTGGTTCCAAATTTATATATTCTGATGGAGGATTCAACTATCCTGTTGAAAATTCAATTATTTGTTTGAAAATTAAATTAATTGGTTGAAATATTCATATTCTGTTGTAGATTCATCATTACAGTTGCAAAGCCTCTATTTAATTAGGTACTCAATCATCTTGTTTTCAATTTTGTTTATTTTATTTGGAATTAATTGTTTAAACTGAAAATTGAACTATTCCATTTTTAGTTGAAAATTCGTCTTCTTTTGTAGTATATAATCCCCTCGATTGATCAATCATCTTTTCGACTAAAAATTGAATAATTTCGTGAAAAAGACTCCCTTTTTTTAAAAATCCCTTTTTTTAGTGGAGCATCCATCACGTCAATTAAAAATTCATCTCTTTATTGAAAATTTAATTTTTCTCTTTCAGGATCGGTTGCATTTTGGTAAATTTCATTTCTTCAACTGGTCATTTAATTATTTTACTTAAAGCAAATAATTAATCTTTTTCATTGAAAAAGTCAACTATTGGGTATAAAAATTTATAATTTTTACATAATCAATCAACTATTCAACATTTTTAATTGAAAAAACTTAAAAAAATTTTTTAATTGAACTCCTTATCCAAAAATAAATTTTTTCAGGTAATGATTTATATTCTTAGTTGGAAATTAATTTTTTTCGTAGGAAAGTTGACTATTTTCTCCAAAGTAACGTTTTTTATTCTTTCAATAATTCGTATTAATTTTGAGAAAACACATATCAAATTTTTTCCCCTCCTCTCTCATGACTTGTTTCGATCAAAATCTAAGCATTCTGGAATTGACATTTTAGACAAATTTACTTACAAAAAAAAAAGAAGAAGGGATACTCGAGACTACGACTAGGACAAATTGAAAGCGCGTGTTTCGAAGTGTTCCCACTTATCTTGAAGGTACCGGTAATCACCCCCCCCCCCCCCCCTGACCCGCCCAATACTAAATTTCCCAGTGATGTACCCAAGGAGAGATCTCAGATCGGCAATTCTTTCCCTCCTCTTTTTTCACGCTTTGGACTTTTCCCTGGGCCAGGTGCAGTCGACGAAGCGTGACCAAACGACTATGAGTGAAACTAATCGCGATTCAGGGCACCCTCGACGACGATTACGGGGTTGCTCCTCCCTTTGACGCTCGCAACAGGCCTTTAGTAGTCCAAGATTGACGGATTTTCAACTTTGGGATAAGCAGATTTTATTTTCAAAAGATCCATTAAAAACTAATTTTGAATTTTTTTTTTTGTTTAGATATGTTACATTGTGTGATTTTGCATTCATATTTTGTAAAGAAAAAAAAAATTCTACTGGGAATCGAACCCTGACGTCGCACATGAAGAATCGTACTTTAACGCAGAGGTGCACATTTTTTGAATTCGTTATTTATTAATTTTTTATTCAACTTATAATTTTCAATTGGTTATATTCGTGATATTTACATAGCCTCATTTATCCATATTTCTTCACAAAGGTGTAGAATAAGTGAAGTTCCTTTTTTTGAATGGAAATGTAACTTGTAGATAAATATCCTCTATTTTGTTAATTGTAAAAAAAAAATCTGCCCGCTTCGCGGGCACATTCTCATCGCGCGCTCCGCGCGCAGCTCGCTTCGCTTGCAAGTTTGAG